>JARHVA010000176.1:3415000-3470000 GCA_037957365.1 Torreya grandis
ATGTATTTCATTTAAGATGATGTATATCATAACTTAAATACTTCCTTTCACTACTCAGTTATCCATGCATATAAGTATGTATCATTATAAAATAGTTATCCATGCATATAAGTATGTATCATTGTAAAATAATCATCACAAGGGGATATCAATATCAATATAAGGGCTCAATTAAAACATAAATGTCTAAGAAGATATAATGACCTCATTTCCAATTAAATAACATTATTAATCTTACTATAGTAGAGCTCACACTAATAAATTATAATTTAAGCCATGCTCACAAATTTCTTCTAAACTAGATCATATTCCAATTTTCACTTAGGTTCTTTGAATTATATATGAATTCTTGAGGTCATTCTCAAATTAGCAACTATATACACTTAAATTTTCTCACCTCATCTCTCGTTACTAATATTAATATTAATCAACATTAACATCATCAATTATTGTTAATTCATTATATAGTCTAATTACCCTAGTCTCTTTCTAACATTTATTCTATATAATTCATCATCCACTAACCTTATATCCTTCCCATATCTGATTAATTCTTCTAACAATCCCACTTATCATCTAATTTTGTCTCATTCAATATTTGAGAATTTAAAATTCCCTCACCTACCCCTGATCCACTTACCACTAATCTTTCCTACAAGCATAGTCCCTAATTCTCACCTTACCTCCTTCTAATCACCTCATTAGAATCTTATAATAAAATATAAAAATATCATTCCTCTCTAGAGCATTTTAGTCTCTAGAAATATATATATACCCTTCTCTTTTTAGATCATTCCAAAGAATTTTAATTTCTTTGAAAAATCTCTCTACTCATTTTATTTATACCAGCCCATCTTCCATGAAAAGGAAATGAGAAAATTGGAGGCTACATGATATCAACTTTTCTATCATCCATTTGTCTTCAAATCTCCATTGCTATAGATTCTGAGTCTATAAGGAGCAATCACAATCTTGTCTATTTTGGTGAATGTCTTAGTCTAAACTGAAGGTAAAATTGACAGCATAATGGAGGTATAATTAGTTTATTTTCATTTTTATTTTCATCCATTTTACCTACCTTTCCCAATCAAAGATATTAGTTTAAATTTGGATTGATTTGAAGTGTTTTATTGCATTTGAATCCTTTTCCAAAATTTTGGTGACCACATTTTGGAGATATTTAAATACTAACATTTTTGCCAACAATCATATCATTCATCTTCCTCATCATCTTTGTCCTCCTCTAATCTAGCCTAAACTACATCAAATTGATCTCTTTTAAGACTATATAGGAAACATTGAGTCACATGGGATGACTAAAGTCATCTCAACCACCAACATAAATTATCTCATCATTCATTAGTATTCCTCATAGTTTATCCCATTCAATTAAATCCTTCATCATCATTATCCATTATTGTCAATTCATGCAATCAATCAAATCTTTGAGATATAATATCAATCAATTAATCAATCATCAACCTGAGACTCACAACTCTCCCAAGCATGCGTCCTAGCTTGGGATATGTAAAAAACTCATGGATCTCCTTGTCACCCTTTTTTTATGAATTTTTCCCATTTTGGTCATGTTGATAACCATGACACCATCTTCTCTTTATTCCTTCCATATGTATTTGTTAGAGGTATCATCAATATCAATCATTTTGTATCTCATTGATTGACAACATTGCAACCCATCCATCACTATTCTTCACATCTAACATGTCTATTTAGACATCCATTCATCATATAGTCTTTCATCCATCACATCATTCCTCCTATTTTTAGAGAATTACATTGGTCTAAGGTCTTTCAAGACTATGTAGGTAGTGCTTGGCCACATGGGATGTCTGAGGTTAGCTTGGTCGTACCAACCAAGTCTTCCCCTTGATCATTTGGTCACTCAATCATATAATTTCTTCTCCATAATCTCCTTCATCTTATCACTTGATTTAACCTTTGAGCCACACCTATCATTAATATTATCAAATCATTATCTTATTTTGGTCCAAATACTCTCCTAATATGCATCTTTACTTAGGATATGTCGAAAGCTTGTGGCCTTTATCATATAGGTTTGTAGTTATCCTTTGCATGCATCCTTGCATTGGATATGTCTAAAGCTTGTGACCTTTTATCTTCTTGTTACAGTTTGTTCCCAATTGTAAAATGTCAACAACCATGATAACATCATTTTCTCGCTCTGTGCATATGCATTTCCCTAGGGCATCCTCAATTTGTAGCTCACTACTCATGTCAATTTCATATTCTTCATTATCAATCACATGTCTATCAACCCAACCCCTTTTTTTTATTATCTTATCCCACCCCTCATTCTCTATTTTTAGTGGTTATATGTCTCAATCTTCCTTGTATGTTCCCTCAAGGAGTCATCATGTCCACTATCGTAATCTATTTAGCCTACCTAACATCCATGAATATCTTTCTTTGAAATACCATTATTCTTATTTTATTCTCAATACCTTATCAAAGATGTGCAAAATTTATACACCTAAATTTGTTCACCTTGTCTATTGTCAATAATATTAATATTAGTCGACACTAACATCATCAATTATCTCTAATTAATCATATGGTCTAATTATCCTAAAAGACCCTTAATCTTCTTTTATTCGTAATGCCCTACCAAGAATGTACACAATTTATACACCTAAATTTGCTCACCTTGTCTCTCATCAATAATATTATTATTATTCGACACTAACATCATCAATTGTCTCTAATGAATCATATGGTATAATTTTCATAGTCTCATCCTAACATTTATTTTATATCCTTCATTATCCACTAACTTCATATCATTCCAATGTCTAATTAATTCTTCTAACAATTCCACTTATCATCTAATTTTGTCTCATTCAATATTTGGGAATTTAAAATTCCCTCACCTACCCCCCATCCACCTACCACGAGACTTTCCTACAAGCCTAATCCTTAATTCTCACCTAACCTCCTTCTAATTACTTCATTATGCTCTTTTAATAAAGTCTAAAACTCTCCTTCCCCTTAAAAATTTTCTACTCTCTAGAAATATATACACCCTTCCCTCTCTAGAGCCTTCCAAATAATTTTAAATTCTTTGAAATATTTCCCTTCTCATTCTATTTATACAAGCCCATCTTCCAAGAAAAGGAAATGAAGAAATTATATTTTACATGCTATCAACTTGTCTATCATTCATTTGTCTTCAAATATACACTATTCCCTCTCTAGAACCTTCCAAATAATTTTAATTTTTTCTAAAAAACCTCCCTTCTCATTCTATTTATACCAGTCCATCTTCCATGAAAAAGCAATGAAGAAATTGGATTTTACATGCTATCAGCTTATCTATCATCCATTTGTCTTCATGTCTCCATTGTCCATCATCCATTTGTCAACAATGAAGAAATTGGATTTGACATGATATCAACTTGTCTATCATCCATTTGTCTTCAAGTCTCTATTGTCTATCATCCATTTGTCTTCAAGTCTCCATTGCTAAAAAATTTGAGTCTACAAGGAGCAATCACAATCTTATCTATTTTGGGACATGTCTTAATCTAAATTGGAGGTATATTTGGCTACATAATGGAAGTATAATCAATTTATTTTCATTATTATTTGCATCTATTTTACCTACCTTGCCCAATCAAAGGTATTAATTTGAATTTATATTGATTTGAATTATTTTACTACATTTAAATCTTTTTCCCAAATTCTTTCTATACAAGATCTAAGACTCCAAATAAACTCCAAATAAAGAACACTACAGCTCTAAGATAAATGCTATAGTAGACTCCAGTCATTCCATCATAACTAATAGAAATGTCTATGAAAAATGCAAGTCTAATTATAATATCCCAATGAAAATTGTTTTATTTATCTTTCACCCAAATCCAAGCATCTACTTATGGTAACACAATTTTGGATCATTGTCTTGTTTCAATCATCTTCTCATGGTAACAAAATTTTGGATCATTATCTTATAGAAGAATTAATCGAATATCAAAATATCCATTAGATTATTCCTTTGTTATTTTTGACACAATTTTTTATCATTATCTTATTGAAACAATGATTTTGCTATCCATAAATGTGAATCAAACCCACTAAAGAGTTGTCTAATTCATAAATTTCTACTACAACTTTAAGGTGTACTATAATGGAGATTCTAGTACATATCAAAAGTTCATAACCTTTCAGGTCTACAACCATAAGCTATAGCCTTTTTAGTCTATAATCTAGGATAGATGAGGTTGTTTTAGACCTATAGGGGAATAATGTGTTACCAGGTTCTGTTTTGAATACATTACAGGTCTAAAAATAGAGGATGGCCATTATATAATAATTATATCAATTATTTCAGATATTTTCACATACAATTACTAGTGAGATTATCAATTTAAGACTTAATGGAGTTAAACATCCATATTGAATTATTTATCAAATCTAATTTTTTTGATGTCATAAATGAATATAAAATATCCTAGCTAACTCACAGTTCTAGCTGTGAGATTCGTAACAGAAACTTGCCATAAAGTGGACAAACAAAAGTTTATCATACTACTTCCTTGGAGCTCATACCATCACATATCAAGAGTTTAGGAACTTCATGATACAAATGATGGCCATTCATTTCCCTACATGATTTTTCATTATACCATGGGAATTAATTTCCTAGTATAGTTTAGATTATAGACTAGCTGTTAAGGAAGAGATATTTCACTGCTCTATATTATGTTTATACTTTTATCAATATCTTGACTAAGCACTCATTTCCTTACATTACTAATTAAAAATTTATTTACTATATTAAATGTTCGCCATCAATAATCGAACTACAAACACTCAGTCTATCTTTTGCAAAATTTATAATTTAAGCACAATAGATCTAAATGTTACGTAGCTTCTCTCTTGATTTTATAAATGGACAAACCATTGAATAATGTTCACTATCAGTGATCTTGATTAGCACATTAAAAGATCCCACCAATGGACTAGACAACACAGAGGCCACTAGTATATGGAGTTAAAAGAACACATTATGAGAAATTAATTTTCAACCTCCCATTAATTGTTATTATACACTATCCTCCCCATTTAGTGGATATAAGGATTTTTCCATAGGAATTCAAGTGTAGCTAAACTATCCAAAGTGTTGTATTCATGCTTAGGTAGGATTTTCACTCAAAGAGGAGATTTAATTGCTATGACCCTACACTGGCTTGGTATTCACACTCAGGCTCGAGAACATCATCATTCATCCTTTAATTTTATATATGCTAGTATGATTAATACCCACACAAAGCTATATGGCTGAAGGCTGATCTTATTCAACTAAAGTCACTTTCTAATTATACCATATTTATATTAAATCTCATCTATTTAGACATTATAACTAAAAAATAATTAAATTCTCAATTTATCCATAAGACTGCTATGTGCATTTGTCTTTACTTGTTAAATCAAAAGGATAACTCAAAACTAGTTATGTGGATCTAACTATGCAAAACAATCAATATGATTGATAGAATAATATATTAGTGATAATATTACGTAACAATAGTATAAGTCATCCATAAAAATAACAACCATGAAGGTAAAAATCTTAATAAACAAAATAACAATAGAAATATCAATTATTCAGGATTACAACTACTAATAACAACAATATTGAGCTAGATAGCTGAATAAATTATTTAATTGAAGGAAAGCTCATTTAAGTGGTAAGGTTATCATCAAGTAGGTAACTATAAAATACTTATGAAATTACTAACATCAGGTCTAACAAAGGTTAAAATTTCACACAAATCTAAAATATTTTAATGTAAATATTGTTATCTAATAAATACAATTTTTGAAAAAAACTTACTTGGTAGTACGTACTCATCAAAACACACAAACATGCACATGTGTGTGAACACACACACACACATACACACACACACACACACACACACACACACACACACACACACACACACACACACACACACACACACACACACACACACACACACACACACACACACACACACACACACACACACACACACACACACACACACACACACATCAATCATGAACCTTCATATTTCTCAACCACACTACCTTAACAACAACTAGTGGATATTTTCATAATTTATCAATGAGGTAGCCTATTAGAATGTTCAAAACTAAATATAAATTAAAGATACACATTGTTACTACATCCTAAGATTAGAAGAGGTTAATATGCCTGTAATTACCTTCCATTACTATCTATACTACATCACTGATTCCACTTTGCTTCAACATCCTCTCCTGTTGCACCTCTTGTTTGTGTCTCTCACTAATATTATTAGTTGTTACTCTTTCCCTTCTTCTCAGGTTTATTTATTTCTTCTTCATTTTAGCCAACTTCTCTTCTCAATGGGCACTTGGCATTCTTATTTTTGGCCATTTGCCCTCTTTAATTTGAAGACTAGCCATTAGTTTTTCTCCCTTGTAGTAGACACCCACTTTTCCCTTCTCTAGCATCATCATAGGCTAAGGCACGAGGCTATGGAATCCTTGCCTTGTGAGGGAGGATAATAGCATGGTGTATTTAACATTTTTTTAAATTCTTTTGGTCCATTTGTTGGGTCTCACATTTTCACACATCCCTAATAAAAGATGAAATCTTCATTCATTTGAAATAATATCCTTACATTGTGTGTTTCACCCTCTTCTTTTATTTAATGCCTGAGAAAACATTTATAAAGCTAATTAAAACTTATGCCTTTACCTAAAATTCTCTCTTTCCTTAAGGAATACAATAGGAATGTGGCAATTATAATCCATTGATGGATTTAGGGATGACTAAGATAGTTTTAATTTTGCATCTAATTGATAATTCTCCTTTTAAATAATGAACTAGAATGAATTTAATATTCATTAATGACTTCAACTTTTTATGATTCCTTCCATAACAATAAAAGGTGCACAGCATCAAGTTCCTATGGGAGGAGAGAGAAATAGTATTTGCAGAAGCATTTTAGAAATCAAGTTCATTACAGAAGCCCATAGGACCATCATTTTGAAGAAATTTAGCTTGGTCATTGTCTTCTAAGACCAAGTGAAAAATTTAGAAAAAAGGCAATCAAGCAAAACATTTATAGTTTTTGCTTATTACTAAACAATGTAGGGGTTCTCCAAGCTATAATTTTAGGGTTCTCCAAGCTACAATTTTAGCTATTAAATTACTTTGGATAAATATAAGCATCATCATTAGTAATTGAATTAGCTACAGTTTGTTCTGATCTAGCCTTGATTGCCTACCTTAACACCAACTTGACCCAACTTTTCCATGGCTTCTATGAAGGCTGCACTGAATGTAGAAGAATTGCATGCAAAGTGGTTGACTATGTTTTTTTAGCATGTATGTGAATAACACCTGATCAAAAGTGAAAAGGCCATTTCCATTCTAGAGATTTTGGAATTTGAATAATATTACATAAGTAACCATAATACATGGAGCATCAAAATTTATCCACATAAATTAACATGAGTGAATAGTAAAGCATTCTTAAATTCTTACATTTGTTCAACACTATAGAGTGAACAAATCACCTACCAAAATAGAAGAATAAATAAAAATTAGAACTCAAGTGTACCAAGAATGCAAACCTTGTAACAAAAAATTATTTCAAGTCTACCTATACTAAATACCATGATGCTATAATCGATAAAAACCTTACTAAATACAAGTAATATCTGGAGTGCCTAAACAACATTATAATCATAGTAACAAATAGTATCTAATAATAATGGGAAATATAATTTATACCTTTTTCACTTCATGATGAGGAATATCATGAATATCAAGTGAATCAACCACCAGAAAATTCTATTTAGCACACAACAAGACCAACACAAACATTGGGATAATGACATATATACATTGAAGTAGTGAAAAATAGATGAAATAACATAAAACTAAAAATAGGACTGCATAAAAATTGACACCAAACTCACACCTAGCCTTGATAATGGGAAACAATTGCTGAATTGGAGTTAAACACAATCACTATCATGGAACTAATCCATGCTTACTACTAAACCATGTCAAGTTCAGGATACCATTTTGCTAAAATCCTTGTTGGCCCAAAAAATAGAATTTTGATGTCTTTTGTTTCCTATTTACGTGGTAAATTGGAAAACACTCGCACTGACGTGACCTTTTAGTAAGTGCACCATCATGTTATCGATTCCATCCTAATCAAAAGCCCCACACATTCAAGGGGTATGTAAAGTAAAAAATTTACCTAATACTTACACCTAGTCGAGTTGACAAGGATAATATGTTTTGCAACATTAAACCTAAGTCATTATTATGGCATGGTATTTATCTATCCTTAGCACTATAATACAGCCTGATGACTAGAATTCTAGTGGTTTGTTGGGCCTGTAAATGGAAAATGTGATTCCCTTCTACATAACTACCTCCAGTAATGTTTGATGTAAGAATATAAAACTCTTTACTAACATCAATTTCATTGGCACCTGAAGATACTAATTTGCTCCATTCTCTGAGCATATTGATGCCCTAGCATGGCAGATGTATTATAATAGTTAAGATGGTGTGATTTCATGGTAGAAACAAATCTATCACTTGAAGATACTAATTTGCTCCATTATCTAAGCATCAAAGTGAATCACTCAAATGTTTAGTGCATAATTGAAAATCTTATTACATGGATTCTTGAGCAAAAGGGAAAAGGATGTGAAAATAACAAATGGTATGTGAGAATTAATCTTTTTGCATAAGTTTTATGATTGAAAATTTTTACAAATAACCTATGTGTAGCACTTAATATTGAAAATAAACTTCATAAAAAGCAATCAAGTATGGATTTGAAATAAAAATAATAATTAAGTATTAATGTAAAATCTAAAAGTGACATGTACAAATTTAAAGAGTTTTTGAATGATCTTGAAAGCAAGCAATTCATATGTGTTATACAAACATTAAATATTATGATTATTTAGTATCACTGTCAACTATAAAAGTTGTTAAAATCATAGGATTTATTTAAAATTTCCAATCAAGTATGACACTGCTTGTCCCTTAGCACTATACCATGCCCTGATGAATGGGATTTTGCTGATTTTTTTTGTGGGTACATTAGTAAACACTCACACCCAAGGAACAAGGTAGTTACAAATCCCAGGGTTTATGATTAAACACAAAAATATATATATGATTAACATTGAATTGAATTTTTTTTTTCTAAATTTCCATTTAGTTTCACAAATCACTGAAACAATAATGCATTCTCAAATTCCAATCAAAGTCACCTTTTGAAACTCAAAATCCACAAAGAGCATAAAAGACCCTAAAAAAGGTTGGTGATTATTTTCTTGAACTACTAAAATTCATTTAATTGTTATCACTAACTAACAAATTCATGGTGGTGGAGAAGGATATGTAGCCTTTAGTGCACAGGATAAATTTCAACTTGTGTAACATGGAGAGAGTTGCATTGTGTCAGCATGAGAATTAGTACCCCACTAGTAATGATATCCCTTATGACAACAATAACATAAGTAACATAAGTTAAACAAGTGTCCCTCTTTATAGTCATGATATTAGCACATTGCAGTAAAAAGGGGTAAGTGAATCACCAGATTTGTGGAGCATCTTGAATTACCTGAATGAGCTTTAATGTTGAATCACCAAAAAGGAGGAAATGACTAAGTTATATGATAGTTTGTTACAACTTGCATAATAAACAAAATAAATATCTATATTTACACTTCATGTTTTAATGACAGGTGAACATAAATGCAACCTGCACTGAATAATTGAGGAGGAAAAGGCTGGAGGAGCCTCCCCTACTTTCTTTGCAATCTACTCTAGTATGTGGAATGGATTGGAGAAGGATGTACAAATGAAGCATTAAATAAGTGATTAATGCCCCATAATCTAGAAATGGTGTCTTTTTCTATAATGGTCCTTGTACCACTATAAGCTATGCATGAAGGGATCATGGCTAAGACTCACAAACTTGAAACATCTATGCATGGTTGTGAAGCTATGAGACAGGAACTTCTTTATGAATTATTAGAAATAGTTTTAGCTGACTACCCCACCATGCATGATAGCACTTGTCTATTGTTACCATCAATGGTTGTAACTGACAATATTAAAATTATCATTATAACTATGTCAAAATGAGGCAATCACTTCCTAAATCTCACCTAGAATTATGTGACATGGCTAATAATATGAAAACTATTTGCCCAATCATAGTTCAATAAAAATAATATCATATTCAACCTCATAAAAACCTTGCACCTTGCCTTCTCAAAAGTTTGAAAAAATTTAATGCACGAAAAAAGGAAAGTCTTTGATTGGTCAAAATCCCATGCAATAACAATGGGTTAAAGAATTTTGATTACTATAATCCCTCCCTTCAAGACTAATAATTAAAGAAGGTATGGTATCTCTCATTATTAAATGCATTTGTAATAATATCAATTCAAAATACATTTTATTTTGGTTGATTTAATCTTAATGTACAGTCTTAAAATTATTATTTATGATTAATTGATTATTGAAATTATAGATTAATTATAAGACCCATCATAATATAAACACCAATTATTATTTTAATAGGATTTATGCTTTAGAAATTTGAATCTTATACATGGTTGGAATAATAAAATATCACCAGGCATAATTGATTTAGTGTTAATGGTGGCCTTTTACTCCAACAAAATGCATAGCTATCTCAGTGATCATAATGTCTTAAACCATATATTATAATGAGACAATATGATTAATGTCATGATCATACCCTTAGTATTTAATGTTTATAATTTGATACATAGCCAAAAATATTATACACGTAAATAATCATGTTAATATGTTTAAACAGATCAATACCTGATCAGATAGAAACTACACATTATTAATTTATGTTTTACATTATTGAACACCAATCAATGCCCTAAATCTTGGCATATAAAAAATAAGAACTAACATAAGTTAAGGGTGTTTTAATTTTGTTTGTAAATAGTGTAATAGCTTCACCCTATCTCTAATATAAACTTTTACTTCCTTATTTATGAGGATGAATCTTTGTAATCTACATATATCATCTAAAATTTTGAATTTTAGTAATACATGTCAAAAATATTTATTTTTAATTGATTTTCATTTTATTTTCCAATAGTATGATACCTTCATCCTATCTCAAATCTAAGTTTTTGCTTCATTAAGAGATGAATCTTGTTACGTGCATAGCTCAGAGATAAATAAGATGTGCTTTAGACTTTCATTACTATGTGATAGAGATATTTATCTATATTTTTTACCATGTTAACTAAAGAATGGAGTGAAGTGTCTTGCCAACTATCTCATAAACCAAGGGATTTTGTCTCCAATTATCTCAAGTAATATTGCAATGTTATGGATCATTTAGTTTTATTTGGCGATGGTGTAAGGATTTATGAAGAAGACAATTAAGTTAAAATTTATGTTTCATATGTTTTTAGTTTACATTGGCTACTTAATAATAATTTATTAGTTTAGAAAAAAAAATATACACTATAAATTTTCTTTGTCATTTATATTTGGAATAAATAATTTGGAAAACATATTAATAAGTTTAAATTATATTTTTAGGCTATGTACACTTATTTAATATTCATCATTAAAAAAACATTAAAGAATATTATTATTTAACAATATAATATGTAAAAGTTGATGATTTGCTTCATATTTACATACATTACTAATTTTCTCAACCATGAAAATTTAATGAAGTTAAGATTCGTGCTTGTCATGAAGCATACTTTGCAACCTTGTAAAATAGAGGTATCATATAGAAAGAATAAATGGACTAGAATTGAATGTGTCATAGTTCTGTTGAGGTCAATCTTAAGAACATAAAATTACAGTAATGTTTCTATGCCTGCTTCAAATGTAAGCTTTTACTTCCTGACTTGTGATAGATGAATCCTTTTAAGTGTTGATATTTTAGAAAAAGAATAATATTTTTAGAACTACATAATTAAAATATTTTTTTATAGTCTTTACAATGATAGTTCCAATAATTTGGAGTGGAGTGTCCTAGAAAATACCTCATAATCTAAGTTATATCCAACTATCTTGACTAATAGTGCATTATTAAAGTAATTTCAATTATATTTGGTAAAAGTGTAATACCTCCTCCACCCCTATGATGTATGCTTTAATATCCTTGAAGGAAGAAACTTCCACATTATCTGTCATTACTACAACTTGACCTAATAAGTATCTCCTTGTGTTCTCATTTTGCATGTTTAACATCTGTTAATTTCAACACTACTGGAATATATATTTAAACATTTTACCAATCAGTATTGCATATATTGACCTTTGATGCTAGACTCAACACCAATTTAACACCACTATAAATTCATGATGGTGTCATTCATCATGATTCCACATTTGTGTCAATGGTTTGAATTTGGATCCATCTTCTTGGTAACTTCCAGTAGATGAACTATTCCATCTTCTCTTGGCATATACTAACATTATATTTTGTACTTAGGTATAGAATATGTATTGTATGATGGAAATGAATATAGTAATTTTATTGAAAGATATTTATGCTTACTTTTCCACCTATTATAGGATATTTTCCATGTAAATGTTTTTGAAATAATGCAATCCTTATTTTAGTTTATATTTTTGACATAGTTCTATATGTGTAAATGATCTCATGTTATTTTTTTGCAGTCTAATTTTTATTTATAGAAAACAACATATTTTTCCTTTCATTATAACACAAAAAATTATGCAATTTCTATATATCATCCCTTGAATTAACCTGAGATATGAATAAATCATTCCTAATAATATCCATTGTGTAACATCGTAGTTTATCTTATTTTTAAATAATAAACCTAAAAAGCATGGAAATGAGTATTAATATTTTTTAATATATGTCTAAATTAATTAGATCTAAATGTAAAAACAAATGTTTAATTACACTTTAATAATGTTCAATTACATTTTAATATCTATATAAATGATCGAGAAGACTAGGGTACCTAGCTTGTTATTGTTATTTTTAGGTCTAGGACTATGTCTAGGTATCATAAAGGACTAAAATTGGTTCTAAAGTCGCTTAGATATTGAAATTGATTGTGTGGACCTATCTAGATGAATCTGATAGTAGATGGATACATATGGTAATTATAGGAATCTTATCCATACAAAAATGTCCATGTAACATATGTTAAAATATTTTGACATGAATCATTATGCATTCTTATAAATTTTTGTTATGTGAATATTAGAATCTTGTTTCTATGCGCAAGTCCATAAAACTATTTCCTTTACTTTGAAACCCCAGCTCCAATTTTTCCACTAGGTATATCTATAATATTTTTTTGAAAATATAGGTTAAACTAGCCCCAACCACCTCCCACTTAGTGGATAAACATTGCCTAAACTTCAAATACTTTGAAGAGGGCTCAAACCAAGTGTAGCTCTCTAGGTTATGTGTATGTGTGCAATAGTTCTCCCTTAGTATGGATTTAAGCTATAATATAACTTTAGAAACTTGAAAATATGCAAAATTGACTTGGATTTAGGTGATTAAAAATAATTTAGGGCTTATTTATTTAAGAGGTTGTTGATTTAGAAGCTTTAGAATTCTTCCTCTCAATGTGTAGATGATATAAATACTCTTAGTAGTTGATAGATGGATACTTTATATATAGGAATAAGTTGAGGCCTAGTATATATAAATAATTAAATATTTGTGTAACTTGTTCTACCACCAAGATGTGAAATGTATGTGTTAACCCATTAACCCATATAAAGGATTTAAATTTGGAAAATGACATTAAAAGGTGTAAAAATGAATCTAGTAACACTAGAAAAATTAGGTGGTCAAAATTTTCTAAATGTAACCAAATGTGTTTGAGGAACATAAAACATTGATGTGATGATCAAGAGATAATATTATAAGGATAATAATCATATTAGGCATATCTTATGGAAATCGTATAGATGACTAATAATAAATCTAGAAGGTTGAGTCCATATAAAGGTAAAAGGCTAAGGAAGAGCATGGGCAAGAGTCATATGTATATGCACAAGTAATTTTTGGTTGACATGTTAAAGTGTCTAACACCAAATTTAGGTTTCTAAAATTCCCTTTTTTATTCTATTATTTAAAATTATATATAAAATAGATAAAGAGGTTTTGTATCTTAGTGTGTAAACTCTTTCTTTAGGAGAAGCCTCCAAGTGTCTAGCTTACTCCATGCAAGCCTACAATGAAACATGTAGAAATCAATGTCCATAAATGATATAAAACTCCAAATAAAATGTAAAAATCAAACATTTAAATGAAAATAATGGACCAAATACACTTTTAAGTATGTGAGCTATGTTTCCCTCTAAATTATTGGAGACTAGGTTGACTATGCCCCAAGGAGACTATCATGAGGTCATTATTCCCAAATATGAGTTTCATTGTTAAAATCATGGTTTGGGAATATAAATACTACAACCCTCATGAAAATGGATAAGTTATTAGCTATTAAATGATTTATAACCTCAATTACACTACTCATTTATCTAATCTTAGACCTATATTAGGCTCAAAATGAAAAATATGGATCCTAATATTGGGCTCATATGTAAATATAAATAGATTGAATCAACCACTGAAAATGGTTTTTAGTTATATAATGCTAAATTCATTACCTTAGTTACCAACATGTAAATATATATGTGCATGTATGAACAATATTTTCACCCCATAATATGATCTAAATGTCCTAATTGGATATATAATGCCATAAATATATATGTCACTTTTCTCCCAATCTAATAAATTTGATAACATGTCTCTCACATACCTATAAAATGTCTGCATATGCCCTAGAATCTATCTTAGTATTTATATGTTTATCTCATGATATGAACCAAATTTATAATTTGATCCTATTTGAACCATTTCTATTAAGGCCACTAATATGCCCCCTTCTAAGGTGAGGGATGTAACTTGTGAATTAATCATCTTAAAAGAAGGGAGCTAAATGCATCATGTTATATATAAATATGTAAACATGTAAAGTATGTACTAACATGAGGATAATATGTCAAGATAGATATAGACATTAAGATATATGTAAGCATGTAAACCATACAAGTGTTATTTCAAGATAGATATAGAAACTAGGCACATAGTAGTGGTCATCAAAGATATAATAATTAAATAATAATCTACGTAGTAATATGCATGATATAGATCATGTAAATACACATAAGTATAAATATGTGTACTATGTATCATGACACCACAAGCTTAGTATAAAATCCTATATGTATCGACACTTATGCACACAATGTATTGGACATGACACACAAAATAGAACCATACATAATAGAACCTGATTAAAATGCAATGTCACATAAGGAAAGAGGTGCATACAATGAAAAATCAATGCCACTCAAGGTAATATCTACATATAATAAGTAATAAATATCACATAAGGCAAGATCCACATATATTAAGTAAATAATTTCACATAATAAAAGCTTCAAACAATATGATACACCCTCAGGGATCACATTATGAAAAATGTAAAAGTAATCATACATGAATGCATTAAATATAACACATAATGGTCACAAAATTTAATAAAAAATAAATAAAAATCATTCATAGAATAAGCAAAGATAGTATACATTATCAATGTATGTAATCATTGTACATGGTAAAGTATATTATCAATATAACACTCTAAGTAGTATAAGGAAGAACAAGACATGCATAATCAATATAAGTAGCTTAATATGATAAATTGAATGGTCATAGAAATATGTAACCTTAATAGATTTACTAAATAGATGCCCCCAATATAGGAAGTGTAACCATTAGGTTTAGGAATGTCTTGCATCTGAATCTTCATGTAATATGAGACATGTATATTCTACAATCATTCATGTTTATGATTAAATGCATGTGCATATGAAAAATGATATTTATTGTTCCAATAATTTTATTAAAAACATAAGTTAAAAACATAAAATATCCATATGTATCGTGCATAGTAACTAATTTTTTTTTTTTTTGAATATTTTTTATTTTTTTAATTTTTGAATATCTTATGATTATGTTCTTCTAACCAGTGATCCTATCAAAGGGAAATTTAGGTCATGTTTAAAATTCAAAAATGGTCACCTACTATGAGAGAGTATTACCATATGTATTTTTACAAAAATATGAAAGGTGATCTCGTGTTGTAATATATCCATCATCATGACTCATATGATCATGTGTATGATAAGTAGATATAGTACCCATAGTATCATTTGGAATCCACTATATAGTATAAAAATGTGATTGTGTTTGATGTGTAACATCTGAATCACTCTGTAACATGAGCTTAGGATGTGATGGAGTAGATGATGGTTGTTGTGTCACTTGAGTAGACCTCTAATGTAATGGACACTAAATCAGTAGTCATATAAGGAATTCAATTACCTTCATTTGAAATTAATACATATAATTAACCTTAATATATTGTATACTAACTATGGTAGTGGTGGTGTTGGAAGAGGAAATGTCTTTGACTGAATAGAATACTTACATGAAATGCTCATAACTATAACCACTCTAATACTCTATATATAAATAGAACATATGTATCCAAGGATGTTTTAACATCATGTAAAATTCCATTATACTTGATATTAAAAAATGAAGTAGTAAATTTGTTATAGTTACTACCTTAAGTGGTAGCATAATACTCCCATCAAGGTTTTGTCTCTATCCATCAAATCCATTTACTATCTTTGTTATATCCATCGAATACTCTTATTTATATCCAATTCTAGAAAAGAGTGTCATGATACAAACATTATCACTTGAACCATATCCACCATAACATTGTGTATAGGATGCGATTCATTATAGGTACACACAAATAATGATGTCATTATCCAAAACCTCCTTGTAATAAAATGTAATATTAAGTCTATCAACTTATACAAGTGTGCTTTTAATTTTATCAATATTACTGTTTAGCCCTAAATTAGATGAGGGTCCTACTATGTGTAGAGAGGGATATAAAAATGAATAAGCACAAGGGTCATAACCATATCTATAGTAAGCCAATTAATTATAAAACTCAAATAAAACATATATTTAATTTATTATACTAAGATATAATAAAAATGGCAACACAACTATGATAGATACTATAATGATAATGAAAAGAAGATATGTAACTAGTTTTGATGCTAATAAAGATCTAGATCAAGAACAAATAGGAAACAAACTAGAAGAATGTTCTAAAATAATCACTAAACTCTATATTAAGGGCCTATGTACCTACAAGCACTTGCATCAGTCTTGGATGGTTATGTTAGTTATAGTGTCTATATTGGATGCATCTATCTACTATAGAATAATTTTTAAAATAGGATGCAACCATCTAGATTCTTATGGGTTAATCATGACCTTCACTCTGGTGCATTTAGATTTGGGTCATGGACTATCACTCCTTGTCAAATGATTAAAACCCTAGTTCTTAATCTTCATAGTGGTTATGGAAAAAATGGGTTAGTGGGCACATGGTGTCAATCTACCCAAAATACCCCTATGTCAGTGAGTGTTTCCTACATAATCGATAATCTAAAGTGGGCCTTAGACTTATGTAGTTCTCACCTATGTGTTGGCTTATGTGCAGATCATCCAATATGTGATAAGAAAGTAAAACATTAACCTAAGTTTTAAATTGGAAAATGTAGCTCTTGGGATGCTCTTTTATTACTTCTAACTTGTAGATGTGATATCCCTATGAATTTGATATGAAAATATGATAAAATAGGGAAACTTTTCTCAATTCAAGGTTCTTTGGTATGAATCTAGATCTATGTTCAGTGAGTTTAGAATGAGGATTAATCATGTATATATACCACTCCTATCAGGAGAATATATCTCATAATAGAATTCAAGCCTACCATTAAGATATGTGTAATTTATAAATTACATGACTTTAGGGCAATGGACACTTGCATTGAAGGAAGTGTCTAAATGGGACGTAAATATCTAGGCAGTCAGAGAATAAGTGTAGGTATAGAAATTGTAGATATGGAAGATAAGTAGTTTATAGCATTTGTGCAAGGTGTAATGTATAATTCTTTGAAATAACATTGGTTAGACTAAGAGATAAGTAATTAGGCACAAAGTGACAGAAAATATGAGACTTGTAGAATTGAGAAATATGTAGAACCAAGAGGAACAACCTAGGTCTAAGTTTTCCAAGTTTATAAGACTGAGGTACTATATAATTTATAAATATCATATAGATGTAACAAGAAAAAAATCACACACATAAGAGCACCTAAAATCAATTTACTATGTTTCACTGGCCTTCTATATGTTTCCTTTTAGATATTAACAATATAAGCTCAATAATCAACCAAGCACACACACAAGATCACACAAAGGTAAATCAAAAGACAATGTTCCAAGGAGACCAAAAATAAGGGGAATGTTAAAATGTCACATAATTGAATGAACATAACTTAGTCAAATGTCCATAAAATCAAGAATAATATATTCAAATGTCCACATACAATAAGAAATAACATATTCAAATTTCAAAGAAGCAAACAAAGGCACGGGGGTTGCAAACAATGGAGGGTATTCAAATGCTAAAACAAACAAGACAATAATAAGGAAAGCAACTCAAGGATGTGCATAAATGAAAGCATAAACAATAACATAAAGATATCATAATAGCCCATAGATAAAATGTGTTAGCAAAAAATGTCAAGTACATATCTTATCAAGTACATTATAAAAGATATAAACATGGATAAAGTGACCATATAATTATATAACTTGGATGTATCATGATCATAGAGATAGATGACCCCAATGTCTTAGTGATGTGAGTAGAGGGAAAGCCCAACATCTAAAATTGCATATATCATCCATATTTGTATGCATGTTTACATTCAAATAGACGTGTGAAACATGTGTATGTATAAATAATTGATATTTTATTCATCAACATGGAACTAACACATATATTTCAAGTATCTAAAATGGGATGTGTAGATGCTGAAAATATTTTTAATTTTTTTAATTTTTATATTGTTTTGGTATTTTTGGAATAGGAAAAGGCTATCCTATGATTGCATCTAAAGTATGCTCATAGATATCTCCCCATTGTAAAATTGGTGTAATAAATAGGCGATGTTATTGAGTAACATTTATAGATGTAATATTTGTCACTATAGTATTTGGGATGCTCTACATATGTAAAATAGGACTCTATGGTCATGAAGAAAAAAGGATAAGAGTAGGGGTTTATGGAACCCATAATTGAGTGTTCTATGGTTTCTTTAGAACAATAATAATAGGATAATGTGTAGGTGATATAGATATATTAATATGGTTCATAGTAGATGATTAGTTCATGGAATCTATTATATGTCTCTAATGCAAAGGTTTCTCAAGTACTGGTCACCTAGTAAATAGAATTACATGTTTCCTACCCTTTTATGGTGGATTAACCGTAGTAGGCTTGATAATTAATTGTCTGGGTATAAATTTATCTTGTTCAATAGGATGATCATATGGAACTTTGAAAAATTTAATTACTTGGTTGGCATGAATGTATTTAATACACCCATGTACTATAGAAGGTACTACTCAAAGTTTATGTATCCAAGGGCATCTCAATAACATATCAAAGACACTCATGGAAGGTATAAATGAAAATGTAGTAACCATGTGTGTAGGATACACCTATAATGGTAAGTTAATCTCACCAAAAACTTGTTATGAGGTCCCATCAAATGCTCTATTTGATCTGATAGAAGGGTGTAAATCATGATGAGCATAACCCAAGTGTTTAAGTTATATCATGATACAAATGTTATCACTTACACCATTATCAATCATAACACTACCTAAAGGGTTGTGATCATGGTATGGTCAAATTAATAAAGAATGAATATTGGAATCATCATCATTAATCTCACTATCATCAAAAGTAATAGAAGGTTTTTGAACCATATGAGGTTTATGCCGCCTATAGATACCAATAATACCATCTAGTGGATGTTCATATTCAGATGTAGGAGGATGTGCATTATATAAAATTTTCACTTTCTCATCCTTATTAGAATGGTCTTGTAAAGTGTTATTAAATATATTCTATTTCTAGTGATTTCCATATGAATACTTCTTGATTTTATCCTCACCATCATGATGTGGTTGCTTGGAAAGGTATAAAGTCTTCAAAAGTTCTTATTTGTGGCATGTTTGTTTTATAAGATCAATATTACCATCATTTGGTATGTAAATTAACCTTCCTTTATAATAAAAATAAAGATCTTGTTGACTTGGATCAATTTTAGCTTCCTTTTTTGATAGCCAAAATATGCCCAATGCAAAGGAGTGTAACAAAGTATGGGGTAGCACCCTTATTTTTGTAAGGATAACATAAGGCCCACAAGTAATAGGAATGACAAGTAAACCCAAAAAATCTTTCCTTTTCCCCTTATCACATAGATCTTTAGCATGGTACCCAAGTTATAAAAAATGTCTTTTACTACAATAGTTTTTTGATTTTGTAGTATCAGTGGTTATGTTGAAAGTAAGCACCACCATGAATAAATTAATTGTTAAATCCTAGTGAGATGGATCATTTTTAGTTGGTTTAACTCAAGGATTTTTCATATAATGTGGGCCTTGAATTGGCCCCATATTTAGTAAATATTTAAAACTAGTCATATAAAGATTAGTAACACCACATTTTTGTGTATAATGTTCTTAAGGTAATTTATTTCCCTCCTTTGTGTGAGGGGTAAAACTTTTGTATTTTGAGGCAAATATGTTAAGATCCTTTGGATGAGTAAGTATGAATGAATCATATCTATGCACATCAATTTATAAATGGGTAAATGACTCAAATTGTTTATGCATTGCTCTTTCCTTTATTGGGGAAAGAAAACCTCTACTAAAAATGAATTGTAACTCCAAATCTAAAGGTCTAGTTATACTAGATCATATGATGTACTTTTGAATTGAATGGTATAAAATATTGAACAGATTCATCATCACATTGTTTAAAATTGTGAAAATGTTCTAATGTAAGTTTTAGCACCTTATGGATATTGAAATTAATGACGAACACATCTTCTAATTGTGAAAAAGTGGTTAAGGAACCTTTTGGTAGTATATAGAGAAAATTAATGCTCATATGGAATACTTTAAACTCAAAAATAATGAACAGTAGAGTATATAATAATGTTTATGATTCAAACAAGATGAAACCCTCCTAACATGGATCTTGAACTAAGGATTGGGCAAATAGTCAGGAACCAATTATTGGTACAAGTTATTATTTGTACATAGATAGTCAAACATAGTTAATAGTCTAAATAAACAAAAATACAATGAACTTTAATGCACATAATCAAATTTTTATAAATTTGTGAGATTACAATTGTACATATATAAAGGGAGATTATGATCACTACATAAAAGCATTCAGATTAGATACTACACAATATGAATAATTGTATTAAAATAACATTCATGCACAAACAAAAGACTAAGATACCATATTTGTGAAAATTATTTTAAAACTCACAAATTTGAAGAAGAACAATATTTTCAAAACAAGACCAATTATAGAATAATACTTAGAATTTATTATTAATTGATAGCCAAATTTATCCTCCATTTAGGATTGAGAGGATATAAATATATATAGGCTTGGGATGGATGCCTCATCTTCCAAGTGAAGTCCAAATTTACATGTCCAATTATAAAATTATGTATCAAAAATTCATGGATAACATGAATGTATAAAAAGTGTCTACATAAATAATATCCCTCATCTAAAATATAATACATACATGAAAATAAATCTAGGACCACTAGTCCCAACTTAATTTAGAACATGTAAATACATATATATATCTGAGATTGTGATGATGTGGCATGATTGAAAGAAGAAAATGGTTGTATGATAGATGTTGGAACTAAAGTAACTACAATGACTATTGTATCTCTTTGACGAATGAAAATTGGCCTTATTTAAGTATGCATTATTGTATATCTAGAAAAATTAGGACCTTATGATGATGTGGTAGCATTTATGGATGATCGTGTGTTTGGTGTTGACCTGGGAGTCCCTCATGTAGTTTTTAATTTCTAAAATAATGCATGAGCAGCTTCAAACTCATTAGTAATGAAAAAATTAATCATGGAAGTCTTGAATATTTTAGCATCCTCACTCATTAAAATTTTATGCTTTGTTTAAAAGATATTAAATCTTGGTCTAAGGGCTTTAGCCTTTGTTACCTATCCTTAGAAAAATTGATTAGCTATAGAATTTCTTTGTTAGTCTTAGAGACAATTCCATGAACTTTCTTCTTAAATATATCCACAACTACTTTTATTACTAATTACCTAGTTGATTTTATCACATATGTGACCCTTATATCTTCTAAAATCTCTAAGGCCTCACTTTCCTAGCTTGTAAACTACATTATCAAGACTTTCATCTATACATGCACATTAAATTCACTATCCCTCTTAAAAATTACATAGCTCAAAGCCTATGCAACATCTTGGGAAAAATGTTAGGTTCATTTGATAGAATGCATTGTTTATTGTATGTTAAACTAGTAATTTGAGCCTCCTTTCAAACTCTTTGAATTGGTGATATATTTTTTGCACTTTTACCCTTTAGAGATGAGACTCAACCCTATATACTTGAATTTTACTCAAAATATTGTACAACCTTGTATCTGAAATCTAGACATTATCCATAATCTCTCAAGGAGCATGAATGATTTTTCTTTGTGGTAGCCTCTATTGTGCTTGTTCCTAGATTTTATACATCTCTTTCATGGCCTCCTTGGTTGAATCCATGAAAGATAAAAAATCCTCTGAATATTATGTGGGATCACTTGGATTCCTTTTGGACTTCTTGGTCAAGTGAAATAGGTTTTCCCTTTGTTCCATTAGTATCTCTTCCCCTATGGTTATAAACATTGCCTTCCTCTTTTTCACCTTATGAATTGTCCTACTTGTTAAAATGAGTAGATACTTGAGGACCAAGTTTTTTCTATCATCTCTTTAGCATTGTATTTTTTTAACCCATTAGGGCACAATGAGTTCACCTCATTTTTTAGGCTCGTTGATGTTTGTAGAGGTAGGAGGTGGTGTAATCATTAGAGGGAGAGTAATCACTGTAGGTGCCATTAAGGCACTTATTTGGATAAGGAATTGAAGGGGTGATTGAATAATATTATGTCATCCTAATACTTCCCTTAGAGGGGTGATTTTTACCACATTTCATTTGTCCTGGGGTTTTCAAAATTATCATTGTGGTAGATCACATGGGTGCAAATTGATGCAATGGTATCTCTAATTGAGCTAATGATTTTAGAGGGATAAGTGGCCCTCAAGGACTAAAAATATAAATTGATGCTAAATTATCAAAATAGACTCTCTTTTTGGGAGCCATTATTTGGGTTGGAGAAAAAAATAGAAGCAATAGAAATGGAAATGTGTGGCCTAGTGATAGTAGGTGGTAGATTTACAACTTGAGTATCTACAATAATAAGGGAAGAAGCAATAAAATAAACTAACTTCTTAATTTTATGTCTTTCTTTCTCTATAAGAATCTACTGGTCAAGTGCTCTAACTAGAGTTTTTAATCCTTTCAAGCTTCCCAAGCTCATGAATATCATCCTTTCTAGTTATATCTCTTCCTTTATGGGAAAGGGAGGTTGATCTTACTTAGCTAGGTCTTGAGGCTATGGTTGAGGCCACTAATGAATCTAGGCTCTCTCTACATCCTTTACCATTTCATTTACTTATTCTTTGGTTATTTTTGGGTCATACTAGATGGCTTAGGCAATGATCATTGACATCTCATTATCCCCCATGCAAGTATAGATCTCATAATGATCTGAACCATTTAAAAAGATAGCATCATGTTCATGTTATTGGTGATTATATATGATGGTCACCCCTTTTCTTTCTTTTAGTAACTTAAGATATTTTATAACTTTTACCCTATGGTCCCATTCTCTATTTTGGGCCACCCTTAAATTATAATGGGATCTGACCTTTCCCACTTGATTTAGGTGTGGCCTTATTGTAAGTTGAAGCTTACCAATACTTAGGGGTATATTGTGGTAATAAGCTTGATACTTAATATTAATCTCTTCATTTATATTGTTATACAATTGGTGTGCAATCTTTTGTTTTATTAGCTTGTCTAGGATGTGACATGGTAAAACAAAGGAAGTTCTCTTGTTCCTTCAATCCTAATGGTGGTACAGTCTAGATAGTACTAATAATCTCCCATTTTGGAGATTATTCTTCTCAAATTATCAAATAGCCTAGGCATATGAGTGCCATGAATAGCTTTATAGTCTTGAGGATAAACATCCTCACAAATCTTGGTAATCTCATTCCTAAATCTATAAACAAATAATAAAGAATAATCCTCACAAATTATGTTATTCAAGTACTCAATAGATGGATCTCATAGTTCCCCATGCACCCTATGTATATTCTTAATGATTACATCCAATAAATAAGACATCATATATAATATTTCTCCACCAGCCTCTATTCTAGTTTAAACACTTATACAAGCCTTCAATCTAACACTGATAATTTCCCCTAGGGGAAACAATTTTATCTGAAGTCAAAATAATATCTAACAATGGAAGCCATTATACATAGATGTGAGTAATACTAGTGAATCCATACAACCTATTTTTAAGGATTTTTGCTACGCTAATACCTAGCATAAATTTGATTTTAGCACTAGAGGAAACACCTCCTTTGATATTCAATTTCTCTCCTTTTACCAACCATTATTTTAGCATTCCTTCTACAATGTTATGTTTCATCCATACATTGGATGAAACCTAATTATAGGCAACCTTGGGCCCTTATATCCTAAGTTACCTCTCAAATTCCCATCCTAAAACATATGAAATTAAATTATTTCATTTCCTAGGGTGAAATAAATCCCTAGTGCAAGTGTCATTAACTAATAAATCATTAATCAATTCTATATAGGGTATTACCTATGGTTTTACAGACATTTTATGTAGTCCCCTTTTATTTAATGGTAGAAAATCATTTATATATTACTTATCCTCTCTAGATAGTCAATATTGTGATGAGTATGGTGTTATAGACTACACTACATCTAGATGGATGAGTAATAAGGAAACTTAAAATCTAGGGCACCCTTGTCAAATATGGTGTCTATAAATTTGATGCTCTCGAATATGGAGTATGAGGAGGGGGTCAAGCCACGAGATGGTCTTGGAAAAAATATTTTATCAATATGATATTGTGTATTCATTTTACAAATTGTATGAATGTTATTGTAGATTCACTAAAAAACTAGGGCTTTTGGTTGATTGAGAGCTCTTACTTGCAATGTTAAACTTGTGGATTAATGGTGAAGTGACTTGTCTTTGCTTGGATTTTACATATATTTCCAAAACCTAAGAATTGAATGTATAATTAATGTAACATCAATGTAAATAAAATATTTTGGTTTTGTTCTCATTTAGTTTTAAATTTGCTAGTCAGCTTTGGTGGGTTATTGTTTGTCATATGGCAACTTTTCGCTAACTATATGTGCTCAGTAAACATTTTGAGATAGGGGTTGATCTCTCACTTACCAGAATTTACTAAGATTTTTAACTCTTTATCTTAGTGTCCATATCCTTCATCATAACACTTTTCTTCATCTTGTTTACCTAGGTTTGTTAGACTTATGATATTGCTTTATATGCTCTATGGATGCAAGCTAATGAAATAGAACCACATGGAGTGATCTTAGGCTCTAGATATATTTAAACTTTTGAAATATGTACATAATTTGAGATGGATTTGGGTGTTTGGGATGTTGACACATGGTATGATCTCAAGGCTTGGGGACATGAGACTTAGGGATGTGGGGTCACAAGGCCATTGACTTGGTACATCTCTTGGAGTGAATAGGATTGTGCCACATGTCTTGATCTCAAGGCTCTAAGCCCTAAAAATAATTAGGCTTTGCTTTGACCATATAAAAATTGATTTCATGATATTATGCCATGTGGTATGACCTCAAGGATATGGGGACTAAGAAGACTTTGATTATTTTAATGAATTAAATTTTGTCCTAATTGAACATGGTCTTTCCATGTGGATGGTTTACAGTGATTTGGCTATCAATAAAGTAAAAAAAAAAAAAAATGATTTTGGTGAGTTATGATTAACATGATGATGCCACTTATTAATATCTCAGGGATCTCAAGGCTTTTGATTTTTTTCTAAGTTTGAAGGGTTGAGGATGAATATGACCCTACCATCTTTTTTGATATCAAAGTTCTAAGAACTCAAGAAAAATAAAGATTTAGGAGTTGTAAGTACAAGTAACTTGAAAGTCTTTGAAATGGTCTTGTATGAACATAGAATCATATAAATACTAGTACATAAAATATTAGCTCAGTTATTCAATAAAAATCATAAGGTCAACTTTGAGAGAAATCATGAAAATCAAAGGTTTAAAATAAATCATAACTAATTCCCAAGCTTTGATTTTCATAATTTTAGAATTATACAATTTTGAATTAGACTTTTAAAAATAGCCTTAGACTTATGCATGTCAAAATCAATTTCATGGATCTATTAAGGCTCATAACACCTCAAATAAGTATTTTTAAATAATAGTGGGTCCCTATTTGAATTCAAACAATTGGGGTATGTGTGTGTTAGGGCACAACTAATGGTAAATCAATGGAGAAATACTCTTAAGTATTTAAGAACATAGAATATTAGTATAGCATCATAATAGAACTTCAATTCTAATATGGAAGGAATAAGTGAACTATTCCCTTGAAAAAGACTCCTCCTTCCCCATGCAACATACTAACCCTTTTCATTCCTGGGATCTATGTGTATGATTTTGTGAAATTCATTTCCCTTATTATAAGAGTTTTAACAAAGACCTAAATAAACATTGTAGGTTTCATTCTAAATTCATATTTTTTAAGAAAATAGTAAGGGACCCTAGGCATTTCTCTACTACCATCCAAACATCCATAGATCTGATAGAGATACCTTTGAGTCCACTCTAATCCTTATTTTACTACCATCTGAGCATCCATAGCCCCAGTAGAGATTAATTGAATCACCCTTCTTCCACAAGTTTGCATGATTTTTTTGGGTATAACATAGGTATAATAAGGGTTTAAAATTACCATTAGCTGGTCATATGAATAAGAAAACTTATTTTAATCAATACATCTCTATCAATGGACATCCATTTCAATGTTTATTATCTCTCATCCAAGTTTTAACATGTAATTGTGCAATTGATCTTTTGGAAATTTGAAGTTTTTATAAAATTGACATGATTATATCAAAGTAAATCTCAAAGGCCTAGTGTACTCACTTAATCTAGGTAAAACTTAATTTAGTCATAACACATTCCTCAATCTTAGAACCTTAAGCATTGCCAAAATAAATTCTTATGAATGCCAATTGTGCTTCCTTTCATACCATCCCCTTATCTTTGGAAATTATTTCATATTTATAGTATAATAAATTGATTATATTGTTCTACAATTTTAGTAAAACTAATCTATAAAGCATACCAACTAATCTCCCAAAAGCAAATGTAGTAAATATTGAACTATTGACTATTTTGACAACAAGTCAAAATAAGTCAACCTCCTATAGTAAAAAACTTGATATAAGGGTCTTATAATATATTATAGGGTGTTTTATGGTCTTATAAATGTCATTTAATATGTTATTTACCTTGGTCATAGTCAACTTGTAGTCCGTGTACCATTTCATGTCATATAGGGTCATATTTGAGCCATTAATGAAGTTGTATAGTTTTCCTACATAGAAAAAGGTATCCAAATATTTATCAACATCCCACATGTCAATATCTTGTTAGACATGTGTGTATCTAACTAAAAATTGTAGGATTAACATCAAAATAAGAAGATCAATGGTAATTTGGACAATTTGAATTGGTTGTACAACTTCTACAAAGGTTATGGCACGTGTGGAAGGCCTTTTAGTGACCCTTGAGCTCACTTTGGCACCTAGTCAACTTTTAAACACTTGAAATTGTCTTAAAACCATTTCACTTCTTCATCACTCCACTAGGTAAGCAAAAATGACTAGCCTATTTTGGTTTAGTATAGCTAGCAGAGGATGAGTCAAGTCAAATCATCTTGGTGGTAAATATTAATATTAGTATAATTATATTTCATGACATGATTTCAATTATTGATGAGTTATGCTCTATGAACCATTATTTAGAAGTTGATTGCATATTTTTGCATGCTTATCCCCACATCCTACAAGATTTCTCTTTATTTGAGTTGGTTTGTATATACCAAGT
Source organism: Torreya grandis (assembly GCA_037957365.1). Classification (NCBI taxonomy): domain Eukaryota; kingdom Viridiplantae; phylum Streptophyta; class Pinopsida; order Cupressales; family Taxaceae; genus Torreya; species Torreya grandis. The sequence continues at coordinate 3,443,456 of JARHVA010000176.1, forward strand.
GTTGTACATGGTTTTAGTGAGTGTGGACATTATTATATAATGATTTACAGCCCTATTTACATGTGTGGAGGTGAATTGATGATATAAACATCTCAAGTTGCTAATGAGAAACACCATTGAGTATGCAGATAGTTTCATATTTTATAAGAGCTTGTATCCTAGTTTGACCTTTATATAGATGGAAATGCAAGTTGATATGATGTGTTTTGAACTCTTAATTCATGATGAACAATCTATTTTGTGAAGATGTATCCTCAAATCCATATAGTTATGAAAACATAGTCATAATCCAACACAATTAGCTCTTTGCATATATTCACCTACAATTAGGTGAATGAGAGTTTTAAAGCTTGAATAGCCATGATGAGTATGGAATGAATAATTTTTCAAAGTGTTGAACACACTATTGAAGCATGATCAACTAATTTGAAATACTCAAATTATATATAATTGATTGTGACAACTATCTCTTCCATGTATATAGTTCTTAACTTTGATGTTCACCTACAGGTGGTCCCAATAGAGGATTGGGCAAAGTTGAAGATAGATGTTTAAAGCTTATTTGAACCTTATCAAGGCCAAGAACATGAAGGATGTCATGGAATAAATAGTGGATTTATCATATTATTGGCACACTTGAAAATCATGTTCATGGTTTGAGGAAGTTACTTTAAGGATAAATTACCTTAATTCCTCCAAAGTAAGGTCTTGTTCATACTTGGTGCCATCATAAAGTAGTGTGACATGAGGTATAGATAGGTTCAAATGATTCCATCATGTATCCCACATGTAGGGGAAATGCCTTAAAAAATATCATGAATGTTTTTACAAGAAAGGGTGGCATACGGAGGTTTGAAACTCAAGCAATTCTTCACTATAGTTTCTTGATGTTTTATATAGTATTTTAAACTTTCAATGACCTCATAGTCCAACAGTGGCAAGATTGAGGTATAACTATAAATAAAATGATCCCACTTAGATAGAGAGAAAACCATAGTCTCCATAAAATTTAAGGATGTAAATATACAAGTTTTTTGTGTGAGAATCATTTATAGGGGCCCCTTTTGGTCCAATAATGATCATCTATAATTGATTTTAGGATGACAGTGCATTACAACATAACTATCTAGATGTTGGTCTAACATACACATGATTTTAATAAGTCTTAGTTACTTTTAAGGGACCTTTATGACTTTTAATATGTATTAAGTCATGAGATACAAGGTTTAACATGATTTGTTCACCTACAAGCATCCCCTTTTTTTGAGTGGAAACATAGTACATAGTCTGCCAGTCTAGTCTATTCAAGTAGAGATGAGTGTACTTTGACTTGGAAAAGAATAATGGTTGTAAAAAATGTTTTAAATTATATTTAAAATGATGGTCACCAAATTCACATGGCTCCCATAAGAAATAAATAGATCATGGAAGATTCTGACATATAGCTTGCAGTCAATTCACCAACCTTGCATGTAGTCAGTGATATAGAAGTCTACCTTGGGTTTTTCAAGGTTTGGAGGTGATAAGAATGTGAACCAGACCTAATATTTTATATATATCATCCCCAATGAATATTTAATCCCCTAATTCATTAGCATTTCCTAGTATAAGAATGGTCAAGAGATGAGTTAGGGATTATTGAAACCTTAAATAATGGTGTAGAGAGTTGTTTTTAACAATAATAAATGTTAATAAGGCCTCTTAGGTATTGAAGAGTCCAACATAGTGGCCTAAACCCATAAATATATAGACTAGGCCTTGACTAACCCTAAATCCCTAAGGGGGTTGTAGTTTCATTTCTAAAACTAGAGGAACCCCCCAATGCATTGGATCATATTCATGGGGAGATATGAAGTGTGTGAGATACATTAAGTTTTAGATATCCATCATAGTTTGGCCAAACATGACATTTTTCACCTCAAGCTTACTCAAATTTCACTCTCAGGGTTGAAAGGCCATCTTTAAAAGCTCTTATATATATATGCTTAGCATGGAGGTCCAAGGAGTTGAGATATGTTTTATAGGGTATTAAACATGATTCTAGTGTAATTTTTTTTATGGTTGAACATCAAGATTGTATGAACAATCCTTAAGGTTTAAAACTACTCAAAACCCTCTAAAACCCTTGCTCATTACCTAATGGGGAAAATGTGGATATAAATGCATCCAAATGAGATATTATGACTTGTAAATTGATTGAAACTTTTAAATATCTCCACCATGCTTATTCCCATCATATTGGATTGTACCCTATCTATACATATAGGGTACATAATAGGTTTTATTGATAGATTTTGGTGATTCAAAAGTATAGAGGAGTCTTAATAGATGAGGATAACTTTGGGAGATCAAGTGGGACATAACATAACCCCTCATGTTCACATATTGCTTAATAATATCACTCAAGTACCTTTACAAGCACCTTCACTTTAGGCAGTCCAAACTGGTATAGTGAATGGAAGGTGATCACCAAGTGAGAAAGTATCTAGTGTGTTTGGCTTCCTTCAAGTTTTAAAGTTACCTTAGAGTCTAAAATCTGACCTCTTTTCCACTTAACTTGAGTATTCTGATGCATATCACCTCTATATTGAAATACAAATGTTAGATTAATCTAGGACTTTAAAGCTAGTGTTGTAGGTATTTTTTCTTAGTGCAAGAGTATGATAGCATAATGGAAATTTTTATGGGGTATCACCCCCTTATAATGTTTTAATTACATGAATAATTATATCTCTTTTCACACAATTAGTCAGTTAGCGTAGGTGAGAAGCACTTAAAGATTAATCTAGGGATATAGCCCTTAAACCTAGAGGTCTACCTCTATTATAGGCAACCCACGGGCCTAGAGGTATTCCAATGTTTCCCAAATCTTAGAGTAGTCTTGAACCACCCCCTCTAGGGTGAAATATTTGGTGAAAATAGTTCTGGCATGTCTGGTGGGATAATTGTCCTCAAGACAAATTATCAAGGTGAATGTTGGTCTTGACAACATCAAATGCATATGATGTGCTACTCAGCATTTGGCAACTCCATTCAAGGTAAAATCTGTTTGAATATCATTTTTTTGTCAATTATTATGTTAATACTTCATGTTCCTTATGAGGTCATTTTATATTATATTTTTTAATCCCATAAATCCACTTCTTCAACCTAAACTTCCTTGTGAATTTCAACATCCTCAACCTATTCTATCCTTTAAAGATCAAGAACACTTTTCTAGCCAAGAAGACAAAGAAAGTGAGTAAGAACTTAAATATAACATGGTTAGGCAACATGCCTTCCCATCCTTTAACACTAAAAATCCAATTCATCTTCATGCATATGATGACATTCCCCCTAATGCTACAAAGAGTGTTCTTACTTTCAATGGTGAAGGTCATGTCACTCCTAGTGAGCACATTAGGGATATATAAAACTTATATAGTATTCATAATGTTAATGAGATCAACATTTACATTAGACTCCTTCCCATGTCACTTAGAGGGAAAGAACTTTATTTGTATAGGACTTTGCCTGGTGGTTGCATCACAACATGGGATGATTTTGGAGTGCTTCAAACATCAAGATTTGAGGATAAGAGTGACCACACTTCACTCATCAACCAACTCAATGTGATCTAAATATCCCCTAAGGAGACAATACATGATTTTAATGATATATTTCAAAATATTTGGTATAGGTTGCCTCCTCCCATAAGACCACCTACAAGCTTTGTGTTTCTCACATATTTAAGAGCCACATGTACTAACATAACCATCATGCTACAATCCATGGGTGGTTTTAACTTACTTAAAGCATATGACCTTGCCATTAAAGCTAATAATAGCCTCATACAAGCTATGAATTTGCCTCTAAAAGTGTCTATGCCTTTACTACCAAATACTTCTATTACTTCTCCAAGTGTTGCCCAAGTTTGTAATGCTAATGCCAAATCAAGGACTTCTCCTAAGAAGGTAGATGATGCCATGGATAAAGATGAAATAATTCAATTGTTAAAAACTTAGATTAAACAAAAAAGAATGAAAAAGGATGTGAATCAAAACACCTATTCTTATCATCAGTAATATGGTCAACAATATGGTCAAGGGAAAGGTCAATGGCAGCCTAATTTCAACATGCCTACCAATGCATACAATTCTACTTCAACCTCCAATATAAGAGCAATGGTACCAATGCCTAGAAATACAATCCAAAGAAAAGAGTAAAAATATGGTCAATTAATGGATGTAAATTAAGGTGGAAATAAATCTCTAGTTTCTTAAGGAGGAGTCACTCTTCTAATATCATCAAAAGATGCAGTCTTAATGCAAGAAAGTGAAGGTCGGCAACCTCAAGGAGTAAGTTTCACCAACTTCTTAGTTGAAGACACTTATGTGATTAATCAAGGAAATTATATTGTAGATAATAATAGATATTAAATTAGGGCTTTAGGAGATGCTAATGGTGTGCCTATAATTCCATCTAATCCTCCTATAAGGCAGTAAAACATGAATACAAGAATGGGAGTCCCTAATACTCTTACACCTATTCTAAATCAGAATGTGGGAAGGTCTACTCAAAGTGTTTCAATTATTCAAGCTAAAAACACTCCCTTGACTTCAAGGAATCAATAAAAATTAAGTAATTATACTTTGAACATTGTGGATTCATTGAAAAATGCTAAGGCATCTATCTCTCTTTGGGATGTCCTTCATATGCCTAGCCAAAAAGAACTCTTACAAAAATAGCTATGCACTATCCATGTTAGTCCTCCATCATCAATCCATGGTCATGGTCATGTTTTTATTATTAATTACCCTAATAACATTGTATAACCTTTTATCAAATTTGAGAATCCTTCACCTTTCTACCCCACTCTCATTATGGGAGACAAACTAATTCATAATTACGTAGTTGATAGTAGAGCTAGCACATCAATGATGCCCAAGGTTGTAGCTGATAAATTGGGTCTAAAGTATGAAACACATAATAAATGGGTGATTTTATTATATTTTGCACCTTCCAATTCATTTGGATTGATCAAAGGGTTAAATGTTTTCTTACATGGTTGTCCTAATTTCCCCATCCTTTAAGACATTGTGGTTGTTGACTTGCCTACCCACTTTGCTATTTGCCTCTCAAGGGATTTCATATCCAAGATAGGAGGATACCTCTTAGTTGTTTGGTCCTTATTAACCTTCATAAAAATATATATAACAAAGGTGACCATAATAAATCAATTACTTGCTAGGATCCACATTGAACCCTATGTAGAAGCAAGTTCCAATCTCGATTGTGTTATCAATAACAAGGAGTCTATTGTGGATGATGGTGCATCTTATAAGATAGAGGGAATTTATAATTTATTTCTAGATAAATATGATGTAGATGCTTATGAATATGATCCATATACCTATTTTGAGCAAACTGACCTTGGCACCTACATCATCCATGAAGGAGCTTTTTAGCAATCTGAGGTAAGCATTGAGCATTCTGTTTCACAAGTTGTTGAGGTAAATTATTTGATTCATGTGTATGATGATGATAACTTGAAGAACATGATATATCACTATGGTGAGAAGAACCATGTAATTATACCTGCACTTGATGAATCATCTATTTAATATGACAATCATGAGGAAGAAGATGACTTATGGAAAAGGTTCAATTCCACAAGAGTTTGAATGGCTAGGTAAGGCTATTCATCTTCCAAAGAATTACATTTATGATGTCAAGTTGGTTGATGAACCTAATTATCAAGTTTTTGAGTGTTTGATCAAGCATGAAGTTGAGCATCATTTTATGAATAAGTATGAACACACATCTATTTTCCAAGGGTATGCACTCATAAAATTAACTTAGTGAAGCTACTACCCAAGAAGTTGTAATCATGGATAAGCTTAGTGAAGCCAAGGAAAACATGTTTGTGCCTAAATAATAATGAAGAGTTTAACTTGAACATGAATCATTTGTAGAATTAATGGAACAAAAGGAAATCAAGATTGATTCTTCCAAGCATCAAGTGCATCATGATAATGAAGAGAGCAAGGTTGAGGCAGTTGGCATACTTTCTAATCTACAATTTGAATATAAAAAATTGAACATGGAAAGAACCAATAAGGTTTTAGCTCTAAAAAATGTCCTTAGAAATAAATAAAGAACATTAATGAAAGCTCTAAATAACACACTTGTAGACATAACAAGATCTAAAGATGGTAAATTTTTTTACCATTAGCATGAGCAAGTGTTTGATGATGAACATGCCTCACATGAAAATTTGATTTCATGGAGTAACATCGATGAAAAAGGAACCATATTTTACCATGGTTGAATCATGGTAATTTTTTTTTCACCTCATGTTTTAGGTCTTCAAAATACTAGGTTAGGTGTGTGTCTTTGTTTCAGTTGAGTGTGTGTTCCATAAGTGTTATTGAGAACACATGTGTGTTTCCTTTTGTGTGTCTTGTTTTTTTGTGTATTTACTTATTTTTTTCTATGGTTTAAAAGTTAATTGAGTGTCAAAATTGTGCATAGGTGACTCCATATCCTAATTAATGTGAGTAGGCTACTGTTCTTGGCATAACAAACATACCACCCCTAAGAAATCACCAAGAATGTTGACTATTTTTCCCACAAGTCAAAATAACTCAACCCCATATAGTAAAAATCTTAATAAATGGGTATTATAATATATTATAAGGTGTTTCATGGTCCTAAAATGTCATTTAATTTGTTATTTACTTTTGTCATAGTCAATTTTTAGTCCTTGTACCATTTCATGTCATATTTGAGCCATTAATGAAGTTGTAAAATTTTCCTAAGTAGACAAAGGTGTACAAATATTTATCAATGTCCCCCATGTTAGTATCTTTTTAGATATGTTAGTCTCCAACTAAAAATTATAATATTAACATCAAAACAATAAGATTAGTGGTAGTTTGGATAATTTTAATTGGTTGTATAGCTTATACAAAGGTTGTGGCACATGTGGAATGCCTTGTACTGACCCTTCATTTCTAATAATCTAAATTTAACACCTGGTGAGCTTTGAAACTCTTGAAAATGTCTTAAAAACATTTCACTTCTCTATTGCTATATTAGGCAGGCAGAAATGACTAGCCAGTTTTGGTTTAGTATGACCAAGAAAGGATGAGCCAAGTCAAATAAAATTGGTGGTAGATATTAATATTAGTATAATTCCATTTAATGGTATGATTTCAATTATTTATGATTTATTCTCTATGATCCATTATTTATAAGTTGATTACCTCTTTCAGCATGCTTATCCCCACACCCTATAGGTTTTCTCTTTGTTTGAGTTGGTATATATAAACCAAGTGTTGTACATGGTTATAGTGAGTGTGGAAATAATTATCTAATGGTTTACAACCTTGGTTACATGTGTGGAGGTGAATTGATGATCCAAACATCTCAATTTGCCAATGAGAAACACCATTGAGTCTGTAAATAGTTTCATCAATCATAAGATCTTGTATCCCAATTTGACCTTCTTATAGACAAAAATTAAAGTTGATATGTTTTTTTTAACCTATAAATTAATGATTAACAATATATTTTGTGAAGATATATCCTCAAATCCATATAGTGATGAAAACATAGTCATTATCCTACACAGTTAGCTCTCTGTATATATTCACCTATAGTTAGTTGAACAAGAGTTTTGAAGCTTGAATAATCATGATGAGTATGGAATGAATAAGTATTCAAGGTGTTTAACACAATCTTAAACCATGAGAGTTAAAATATTCAAATGATATATAATTGACTGTGACAACTAGCTCTTCCATATATACAATTCTTGACGTTGATGTTCACCTACAATGGTCCCAACAAAGGACTAGTTAGAGTTAAATATAGATGTTTCAATATTATTTGAACCTCATCAAGGCCTAAGAACATGAATGACATCATATCATCAATATTGGAGTCATCATATTATTGGTAGACTTGAAAATCATTTTTATGGTTTGAGGAAGTTGTTTTAAGGATAAATTACTTTAATTATTCCAAAATAGGGTCTTGTCCATACTTGGTGAGATCATAAAGTTGTGTGACATGAGGTTTAGATGGGTCAAAATGATTCCATCATGTATCCCACATGTAGGGGAAATGCCTTGAAAAATATCATGAATGTTTGGACAATAAAGGGTGATATAAGGAGGTTTGAAACTCAAGCAATTCTTCACTATAGGTTTTTGATGCAAAGCTCAACATACTTGTCTCTAATACTCTGCCTTGTTCTTTTCTTTCACTATACACTTTCCATGTCAATAGATCATTGATATAACTTTAGTAATTATTTTGGATTGAATGATTAATTGAAGGTAAATAGACACCTTCCACTCTCTTTGTATGACCTTTATCACCTCTTACTCAAACCACAAACTTCCCACTTTAACATTGAATTCCTTACACCATTTTGCATACTTTGATAGATAAGGCTAGTAGCCTTTTTTTGAACAAATCAGACTTGTAAAGACATATGAAAGCATATAGTAAAACCAATCATAAATACTGGTACCCTATATTCTCATTCAATATTTCTCCAAGTTTTAGGCTCCAAATCCTTTCCTAGACCACTTTTCTAGGCTTCTTTGTTTAAGAATTAGGTCTCCTTAGGTCAATTAAGACCCTACTTACAAACAGTGCCTCCAAACAATATGAAACCATACTCATTCACACAAAAAACTTTAAAATCCTTTCAAGGACTCTCATAACTATCAATCCATAATTTTTTAGTAACTTTCACAAGTGTAATCTCATGTAAACATCAAAACCCTAGTTCTAGGGTGTTTCTATGCAAAATTGCTTTCTACATTCAAAGAAGAAATAAGAAACTAAAAGAAATGGTCAAGGCTAGAAGATACCTGATAAAGTCGTGCGCACTGAAATCAGACGTTGGAAGATTCTCCTCTTTGGCTGTGGAGGAATGACACCTGCGAAGAAAAGGCTAAAACACGGAAAAACGTTAGTCAAAGGATAAGGTGGGCTGTCAGGCGAACGCCCGATCCCAGAAGTTCAAAGACTTCCTAGAAGGATATCAACCCACTGATAAAAAAATAGAATATTGGACGAAAGTAGATAATAAAAGATAAAATGACAGAAATAAATGATAGAAAATAAAAATGTGTACCTGATATGCAGCACTGTTCTGCACAGTCGCCAGCGTCGGTCTCTGTGGTGCCGGCGTCGGTCAGGGAAGGTGCCGGCGTCGGTCAAACTGCCAGCATCGATCGGGTTAATGACCGGTGTCGATCGGGGTAGGGTCTGGATGAGTTGCAGAAGGTCTGGGAGAGTCAGAACAGGGTCTTGACAGGGTCGGGACAGGGTCTGATAGAATTGAGATAAGGTCAGGACAGGGTCTGGGCAAGGTAAGGTCGGGTTTGGATAGAGTCTGGGGGTTTTAGTCGAGTCTGGACAGAGTTATGGATTCGGATAGTGGGCAGGGATGTAAAGGAGAGATGCAAAACTTGGGTCTATGGTTTGAAGATTTGGGATGACAGAAATAATGAACAAATAATAACCAAGAAGAAATAAAACAAACAGAGTAAATACTTACCTGCCAGAAGACGTGATGAAAGCCATAGTTGAAGTTGTCTGTGCAGTGCCGGATTGAAGCGAATGTAGATTGGTTGATGCCGGAGTTGGTTGATCGTGAGAGTGTTGATTGCCAAAGTCTGTGGATGTTAGAATTCAGAGGTCGATTGATTGATTGATCAGTTGATTCAAAAAATGGTTGAATAGCCTTCGGGATTGATCGGCGGACGCTGATGAAGGCCAGGGACGGTTCGAGAGACGGTTCGATAACCATTCGGGAAACCGAATGACAACTGATAACGGATAACGGTAAGGTGACTGACGTCGGTAGGATTGCCGATGTCGGTAGATAAGTGACCGACGTCGGTGACATCGGCCGGGAAAAGACCGTCATCGGCATATGCATAATGGGGATAGAGTCTAGCTTTAGCTCTGTGCTCATTTTTACATGCTGCCAGGGTCAAGGTTGGTGGAACAAGTGATCGACAAGGGTTAAATAGGTGAAGAAGAATAAAATGGGGAATGACCAGGGGAGTCAACATGATTTCGGTGTCTACATTTGCCCCTTTTTGTCTTGTTGGTTGTTCTGGACGAACTGTAAGACAAAAATAGGAGTGATTGCCCCAGGTGAGGGATAAGGTTGATTTCGTCTTGTTGGTTGTTCGAATGAACTGCAAGACAAAAATAGGAAGCGAATGCCCTGAGTAAGGATAAGGTATTCCCCCTCAAAGCAGGAGGCAAGGGAAGGGAACCGGGAATCGGGTGCTGATTTGACAAAGAGTGGATGAAAAAGGGGTGAGGGTGAACGCTGCAAAGGTCACGATTGTGCGCATACCACTGCACGAGATGGTCAGGCCAAAGTGTCACAGGTCAAGGGTCGAGGAGTGCCAAAATTGAAATAATTGGGCCCCAGCATTTAGTCGTCTGCTGATCGGGTTATGCAATCTAAGCTGAAGCTCCAAATGGGTCGTCGCGTTCTAGGTATCCTGGGCTCAGGAAGTGCTCCTAGAAACATGAAAAAGTCACAAGTAGGGTAGAGCAACCGGTTTGCGATCCTATACTTGTGAGGGTCCAAAAAGGTCTGCACACAATTCTGCTAACCAGTCATGAGGTAGCATATATGCAAAAACAACCAAGGCAACAGTGTCTTGGAAGTGGTTGAGGTCAGAGGAGATAGGCATGATCTCCAATGGTTAGTGTTCGAGGGGAGGAATGGATGAAAGGATGTGGCCGAGCTAACCCCAGAAGACCCCATGTCATCTGAGTGCTACCTACATAGCCCTGGTGAGAGGGCCTCAGGCCAATGTAGTTCTCCCTAGAAGGGAGGGAGGGTCAAAGGGATAAAATGGGTCGTGGTCAAGGGCAAGGTTATGGTTAAAAGAAGGAAAGAAGGTTTGTCCATCAGAGAGACGAACAAACGAGAATGGTCGAGCTAACCCTAGAAGATGGTCATGTCATCTGAGTGCTGCCTACATAGCCCCGGTGGAAGGGCCTCAGACCAATGTAGTTCAGACAAAGGGTCCGAGTGGTAGACAGGTGGTTAAAATGGTTGATAGATTGGTCTTGGTTATGATGAAATGATGAGGAAAAAAGATGTTGCAGCCTTTTCCAAATGGTGTATTCTGTAACATTGGTTGAGGGGTTTTTCATCCCTAGCAATATTCCATATTCATGATGGAGGTATGCTAAAAATGAATTGAGGTTTATTTATGCTTCAGCAAGTATTGGTTTATGCTGAACATAAATTGTGGCGGGTCGATAGTTTCCATGTGTATTGGTGTCCATAGAAACTAGGGTGAATAGGCTAGGTCATGTTGATGGTCTGAAAAGAGAGTTGAGTTGAGTCTATTGACAAGTGATGAAGGTGAATGTGACCAAAGTGTAGAAGAAGTGAAAAGCATAGTGTTCTTTCATTGACAAGGACCAAAAAGATAGCATAGATAGGGGTTATGAGAACCAAGAGCCCCATTCATGTGTGACGTCATTGACCATAGTTATGTTAGAGCGGTAATCGAATCACTTAGACATTAAAGTGAGCTCGAAGTCCCTTGAACAGGTGATAGGAGGAGGAAAGAGGGTAACCCATTTTACGAGCAGAGATGACTTTGCCCCTTTTTATAGGAGACCCTGAGATAACTATAAGTCAAGTCCATGACTCATTTTTTTTTTTTTTTTTTTTTTTTTTTTTGGCACAGACTGATCAATGCGGGAAGCCTGCATAGAGATGTCATTTGCTTGGTGGTCAGTTGTGAAGCTGATCAATGCGGGAAGCTTCTAAAATAGTGTTGTTTATTGCCAGATTATTCATAGCCATCCTTCGAGGGAGTGGTCTAGATTTTTGTGTAATATAAGGGCTTTTGAATAGCTATCCTTTGAGGGAGCAGTCTATTAATTATAGCAATGATAGTACAGCTGTCCTTCGAGGGAGCAGTCTACTTTTTGATTTGATATTGATATAGTGACCATGGATATTGTGACATCATGATTTGTTTTTATAGAAATGTGAGTCATGGACAAGATTATAGAAGGTCAAGGGCTCCCTTTTATTAGGACAAAGCATCCATACATCATAAAAGGGTTATAGGAATTGTTAAGAGGAATAGGGTTGAAAGGAAGTAGGATTTAAAGGGACGGGGATTGCTCAAGGGATGAGCTCAAGTTAAGTGTCAAGTGGACGAATACTTGACTAGCAGTAGAATGGTCGCAGATGCAACGCATTAAGAGGCTCAGGTTCTGGTCGTCCATCAAGAGAAGACAGACGGTAAGTCCCTGATCCATACTTGTGCGTGATAATAAAAGGTTCGAGCCAATCAGGAGCAAACTTGCCTCGTTTACTTCGCTCCATGTTGGTCACGTGTTGATTCTCTTTGAGGACGAGGTCTCCGATGTTGAAATCTCATTCTCGCAGATTTTTGTCATAGGCATGCTTGATGCGATGTTGATAGACATGGAGATGATTAAGGGCAGCAAGACGGCGTTCGTCAAGTAACTCAAGTTGAGCTAAGCGATCTTGATGAAAGTCATCGTTGGAAAGGATATCATGTAGAGAAATGCGGAGAGACGGGATCTGTACTTCGAGAGGTAAGATAGCCTCTGTTCTGTACACGAGAGAAAAAGGGGTAGCACCCGTAGAGGTTCATATGCTAGTGCGGTAAGCCCACAAAGCGAAGGGAATGTGAATGTGCCAATCCTTGCCTGTGTCACTGACCACTTTCATGAGAATTTTGGTGAGAATTTTGTTGGAAGCCTCGGCCTGCCCATTTGCTTGTGGGTAGTAAGGCGAAGAGAAACTGAGTTTGATGCCGAAGGAGTCGCATAGCTTTTGGACAGTTTTGTTTTTGAAGGACTTGCCGTTATCAGTGATAATTTTATGAGGGACACCGAAACGACAGATGATATGGGTGTTGATGAAGTTGACAATCTTGTCGGCTTTTATGGAGACGAGAGGAATGGCTTCCACCCACTTGGTGAAATATTCAGTGGCTGTGATGATGGATTGATGACGAAGAGACGAATGAGGGTTAATCTCACTGATGAGATCTAAACCCCACTGAGAAAAAGGCCAGAAATCCTAAGCAATTTGTAAGGCGTGACTGGGGAGATGGAGCAAGTTAGAGTGCTGCTGACACTTGATGCAACGACGAACATAGTCGCTACAGTCTTGATGAAGGGTAGGCCAATAATAGCCCAGACGAAGGATGCGCTTGGCAACCGAATTCCCATTGAAATGTCTGCCACAAATCCCGTCATGGACTTGTTGAATGGCGTGAGATGCTTCAGTGGAGGTGAGACAGCGAAGAAGGAGGCCGTCGAAGCCTCGCTTATAGAGAAGACCCCCTAGCATGGTATAGCGAGCAGTACGCTTGATAAAAGCTCATCGTGCATTACTAGAGAGGTTGGGAGGAATGACAGAGAGAGATAAGAAGTCTACAAGTTGCTTATACCAAGCATCTTGTGGGCTAGGGTCTATAGTGTTGACATGATGAATGTGAGGAGAGATATATGAAGGTAATGGCACACGACGCACCGTGACAAAAAGTCTGGATGCAGATGAGGAAGATGGGATATGGGAAGTGAGAGAAGCCATGGTGTCAGTAAACTTATTCATGGATCGAGGAATAGTCTGTAGGAGGAAATGATCGAAAGATGCAAGGAGAATGTTAGCACGGTTTTTGTACCTTTGCAAAATTTCATTTTTACAAAGGTATGAACCGTTGACCTGATTGATGACGAGCTGCGAGTCGCCGAAGATGTTGATGGACTTGATGATGAGAGAGAGGGCGGTCTAAAGTCCCAAAATTAAGGCCTCGTATTCAGCCATATTATTGGTACAATCAAAGTCAAGTTTAAAAGACAAAGGCATGGGCTCCCCTTCGAGTGGGATGAGAATGACCCCAGCACCTCCACCTAGTTGACATTTAGATCCATCAAAGAACATAGTCATCTGATAGGTGGTGTCATCGGAGGAAAGTGCAGCGATAGACTCATCAGGGAATTCACACTGTGAAGGTTGAGTGTCAGGAAGAGGGGCATCTGTTAGTTGATCAGCGATGGTTTGCCCCTTGATAGATTTCTGCTGGATGAATTCGAGATCGAACTCAGCAAGCAACATGAGCCACCGAGCCATACGTTGATTCTGATATGGCTTGGAGTGTATATACTTGAGAGGGTCGGTGTGGGTGATGACAAAAGTTTTGTGACTGAGAAGATAGTGGCGAAGCTTAGTAACAACAAAGACTAACGCCAAACAGAGTTTCTCGATATGGGTATACCGAGTTTCATAGTCGACCAGTGTTCGGTTGATATAATAAATGGCTTGCTCACGGTGATACTCGTCTCGATGCACGATCATGGCACCTAACGAATGGTGAGTGGCTGAGATATAAAGGTAGAAGGGTTGGTCATCTTTAGGTGGAATGAGAACTGGTGGAGAGACCAGATAGCATTTTAAGGCTTCAAAAGCCTCTTGACAGTCCTTATCCCATGTAAAAATGACGTCCTTCTTAAGGAGATGATGAAAAGGTTGGCAGCGGTCAGAAAGCTGTGAGATGAAGCAATGAATGGACTAGAGCTTGCCTTGCAAACTGCGAAGCTGCTTGAGATTGGTCGAGGGAGGCATTTCAAGGATAGCGCAAATCTTGGCAGGATCTATCTCGATGCCACGGAAGGAAACGATGAAGCCAAGAAGCTTGCCAGAGAGGACCCCAAAGACACATTTCTTGGGGTTAAGACGGACATTGTACGAGAAAAGATGATTTTGAGAATGGTCAGATGGTCACGGCGAAGTTTGGACTTGCCGAACAGGTCGTCCACATAGTCCTCCATGATTTTGTGGAGGAGATCATGGAAAATGTAGGTCATGGCACGCTGATAAGTGGCGCCTGCGTTCTTCAAGCCAAAAGGCATGACTCGATAGCAGAAAATCCCCCATGGGGTAATGAAAGTAGTCTTGTGCTGATCTTCCGGAGCAATCAGGATTTGATTGTATCCTGAAAACCCATCCATAAGAGATAACATCTCATGGCCAGCCATAAGATCAACAAGCTGGTCGATGTTAAGAAGAGGAAAGTCATCTTTAGGATAGGCTAGATTAAGGTCACGATAGTCTATGCAGATCTGAATCCCCCCAGTTGCCTTGGTGACTGGGATGATGTTAGAGACCCACTGTGGATAATCGATGGGCTAGATGAAGGAAACAGAAAGGAGACGCTGAAGCTCCTCCTTGACAAGGAGGGCAACGTGAGGATGCATCTTTCGAAGCTTTTGCCTGACAGGCTTAGCCTCTGGTTTGGTGACAATGTTATGGGTAACGATGGTGGGGTCGATGCCAGGCATATCACTGTAAGTCCAGGCAAAGGCCTTGCTATGGTTGGAGAGGAACTGGGTATAGTCAAGCTGCTCCTGAGCGTCTAAAGATTGGCCAATCTTTAAGACATAAGGAACATCAGAAGAAGGAAGGTTGATGTCAATGGTTGATTCATTTAACATAACCTGGGTCTCAGAAGGGAGGGAGCGCTGGATGAAAGAATCATCAGCGCCCATGTAAGAAAGAATGGCATCATCGTCAACGCAGTGAACAGTGTGAATGGTTGCCGACTCATCTTTGATCATGCTGGGAAGAATGAGAGGGAGAGACTTGGATACCCCATTGAGCTGATAAGTCAAGGGGTCCAGGCGGATGGTGTTTATGGAAAAAAAAAACTAGGAGGAATGGAAACCACTGACTCCGTAGGTGAAGGTGGCGAAATAGGCGAGTGTGGAGGATATTGGTCAAGGATTGGTTCAGGACAAAGGTCTACAGGGTCTTGAGTGGGGTCGTGATATCCCAGACCATACCGTTTCTTGGTGTCATCATCATTGAGCGGTTGGATAGGCTGATGGGAGCCCTGCTCATAGCGTCCGAAACCAAAACCCTTCCATGCACACCTGTAAAGGTAAGTATGTGCAAAGGCGGGGTTGCCAAGAAATGAAAATTTTGATGTGAAAGGTTGGGGTGAAGAAAGAGGATTACCGTCAGTAGGAGCTTGATTAAGCCCCCCATAGATGAGGTTGGTGCGGAGGTGAGGGGGACCATAAGGTATGATCATCCCTATCTGATGGTCATAGCTGGGGCTGTGATGAAGGCATCCATACTCTTGCGGAGTTTGGAACATGTCTAAAGCCAGCAAGCGATACTCTCCTAATGAAAGTCTTTGGAAGACGTCTTCCATGGGATCTATGGTCGTCGCTTAAAGGGGAGGTGTAAGGGCAACTGCCTGTTGGGAACTGGTCAAAGCTTCTACAGATGGAGGCGGTGCCGGGGTTGATGGCTTGATAGGAATGAGGACATCGTTTGGATGGTAGGTGGTGTTGCATGTTTTGAAAGGCAAAGGGTTAGCGGGAATGGTGTGGACTTGTACGTCATGCTCAAACTTCACACAACGGTGCAGGGTGGAGGGGACGCAGGCCATGGCACGGATCCAGGGTCGGCCTAGCAAGATGTTGTATTGGAACTCTCCTTCGATGATGTAGAAGAGCTTCAGGACTGTGCGTGGACCAATGCGGATATGAAGGATGACTGTGCCAATGGTCGTGGCAGTAGTGTCATTAAAAGAGCGCAAGATCGCATCAGTTTTGGAGACGCAATTCTTGAGAAGAGCCAACTGATCAAAGGCATGGGTGGAGATGATGTTGATGCTAGCGCCCCCGTCGATCATAATGCGTTTAATGCGTGTCTGATGGATATAGGGTGTTGAAGAGGGCGGCGTCCTGATCTTCCGTGTTGGATGTGGGAATCTCAGAATCGCTAAATGTTATGGAGGCAACAGGGGCTAAGGAGTGGACAAGGGTAGCAAGTGGTTGGGGGTCCTCGGGTTGGACCTCCACTGCCTGCAGGGCTTGGATGAGGGCCTGATGATGTTGGGGTGAGGTTTGGATGAGATCATAGAGGGACATCTTCACAGGCATCTGGTGAAGCTGTTTCAACATGGAGTCATGGATTGGTCCAGAAGAGGAAGAAGAAGAAGAAGAGGGTTGAGGCGTACCAAGGATAGAAATCTTAGGCTTAGGCGGTTGAGGTGGATTGACAAAAGGGTAGGTCCAAGGAATGGCGGCTTTTTCTTTCGCCTTGTCCTTTTGTGACCTAGTGGTGATGTGAATGGCATTGATTTCAAAGATGGGAGGTGAAGGTGATGAAGGGGTTGTAACAGGTTGATGAGATGTGGATGGGTTTGAAGAGGTTGAAGGGTTATGAGAAGGAGTCGGGGGTCGGTTGAAAGTGTCCTCAAAGAGAAGAGTGTCTTTCTCCAGATAACGGCGAATGACAACCTTGAGGGCACAGCAAGTCTCGGTGTCATGTCCTGGTGTACGATGATATAAACAAATCTTCTTGTCGTCGAACCAGGAGGGTTTAGACCCGAGAGGTTGAAAGGGCTTGATGGGTGGAAGAGTTATGCTAGAAGTTTGCAAAAGTCATTGCAAGATCAAAGAGTATGAGCCCACTAAAGGGTCTGTGCTCATCGATGTATGCGATGTCGATGACTTTTGCTTGGGCGAAGTTGGAGGGGGTTTTTGTACCACCTTC
The DNA here is from genome assembly GCA_037957365.1 of Torreya grandis. Classification (NCBI taxonomy): domain Eukaryota; kingdom Viridiplantae; phylum Streptophyta; class Pinopsida; order Cupressales; family Taxaceae; genus Torreya; species Torreya grandis. The sequence continues at coordinate 3,461,055 of JARHVA010000176.1, forward strand.
TGGGTTGATGGTGCAATGACAGGCGGAGACGATACACTGTTTGTGAGAGGTATTACCCTTTTGGGAGAGGGTAGGCTAGTGGTAGGTAAAGGAAGCAAAGGAGGCAACCAGTTTTGATTAGAGGTTGAAGCGGGAAGGACTCTGGTTAAGGTTGAAGGATGCGGGCCCAAAATGGAGGGCAATGGTGATGGAAGAGGAGGCGTTCGCCTCTGTGGTTTGGCAGTCTTTTGTGATTTGCGTTGAAGACTACTATTAGTTGAAGTTTGGGTTAAGTCCACCTTCACTTGTGGATGAGTGAGGTTGGAGACGGGGCGAACGCCAAGTGTTTTGATAGGTTTAGGCGGAGTAGATGAGGGTTTTTGTTTTGATGAAGTTGATGAAGATGTAGACGATTTGAAAGTGGAGATCTGATTTTTGTTGATAGTCTTAGGAGGTTCTACCATGGGAGGATTAGCAGCATGAGATGAAAGGGCCCGGGCTTGTTGAAGAGCTGTGAGACGGTCCCACAATCCCTGATGTTCCACTTTCCTAGAAGGGAGAAGTTTGAGTTTCTCCACTAGTCAGGAAAATGGCTGAGAAGATGCGGGATGAGGTTTAGGCTCTTGAGAAGACGTCGACAGTTGTGGGAGTGAAGGTGAGACGGGTGTAGTAGTCTCGGGCCCAAAGCATGGTGAAGTTGTGACAGGTTCATGTTTGGTTGGAGACGAAGGAGAGATGGGTTCTTCCCTGGGTGGAGAAGAAACTGGAGAATGAAGCTCCTCAAGTGGGTAAAGTGCAGGGATGATAGTGCCCTCCACTTGTGGTCGAGGAGTAGGAAAGGTTGGGTCCTCCATGGGCAGCAAGAAGGAAGATGGTGAAACTGGCGGTGCTGGTAAGGTCGAGGCGTCCTCCAAAATGAGAGAAGTTGAGGGGGAACTAGCCGAAGAAAGAGGTTCATCCACATGTGATGGACTGATGGATGAACTCACCTCTTTGGGTTCGTTAGAAATGAGGGGCGAGACCGTATTGACTGTTCGAATATTATGTTCATGGGTATTGTCAGTCAAAGTCTGGATGTTGTTTTGGGTTGGTGGATGATTGGGGAACGGTTGTTTGAAGATATCGATACCCTGATTAGGAGGGGCATTAGGATTGTCGAGGATGAGGTCACCCTTTTCCAACATGTCTTGGACTATGTTTTTAAGGGTTTTACAGTTGCCCGTGTCATGACCTTTAACATGGTGGTAGTGGCAGAAGTCATTTTCCCTATACCACGTAGGGATGGTGCGTGAGGGATCAAATTGTGGTGGAGGTCGGATCTGAGGGAGATTGATGGCCCCTTGTTTGACGAGTTTTTCCAGCACAGACGCGTATGATTCTCCAAGTGGAGTAAACTGTCGCTATATGTATCTCTGCTAAAATTGGTGAGTGGCGCTCATAGATGTGGATGGTTCAGGTTGATTAGTTGAAGGCGAAGAGGAGGAAGATCTAACAACCACAGCATTTGCTGAAGCTTTAGATTTAGGATTGGACGAGGAGGGCTTAGAAGAAGGGTCATTGGTTTTGGAGTTGGGATTCTTACTCCGTAACTTGACTTTATTCTCCTCGACAGCACGTAACTCAAGTTTATGAGCCATCGTGAAGGCTTCGTCAAAAGTGCGGAAGGTTTGAACCCTCAAGGTAGAAGAAATATGTTTAGCGCAGGCTTGAGAGAAAAGTTCAATAAGCTCAGGCTGAGGTAAGGAAAATGAAATTTGATTGATAAGGCCCCTCCACCGAGCGACGAAATCAGCAATAGATTCATCCTCGAACTGGCGAATAGAATAGAGGTCTGTGATAGAGACCTTCTTCGTAATATTGATGGAGAAATGATCGAGGAAGAGCTGGGCCAGCTGAGTGAACGTGAAGATGGAATGGCTGGGAAGAGAGCTGTACCAATCAAGTGCAGCACCCGAGAGAGACATGGGAAACGTGCGTAAGAGCAACGCATCGTCGTGGGCGATAAGGTAACAGGCATGTCTGAATGCTCGTAAATGTTGTTGTGGGTCTTCCTTGCTCTGGAAATGAAAAAACTTAAGAAGTTCCCATTGGCTGGGATATGGTCTGATGGGGACAGAAGGATGGATGGGCTCGTTACAGATTTGTTCGTACGAGAGAGTGTTGCGTGAGCCAATAACGGAGGTCTCTAGGTTGGACATTTTATCCATCAGCATCTTGATAATATCTACTGACGGATTGGCGGGTGGAGTGCCTCCTAGATTGTAAGGTGCTTGAAAGAGGCTGGAAGAGGTATACGACGTAGTCGGTTGTACCAATAAGGGCGCAACGTACGGATGACTAGTCGTAGGGACAGAAGAAGTGACTAAGGATGGTTAGATGGAAGGCATGGCTAGGTTTGATGTTGTCATGGGAGGTTGGCTAGAGGTAACATGGGCCAATGGATGGGTAGCCACCCTAGTGTTGATAGGAGTAAGGGTGGGCGGAATAGAGACGACCAGGTTTTGAAAGGGGGTAGAAAGTGGTTGAGTGGACTGAGATTGATTGGGGGCCAAAACCCCGGTGAAAGTGGGCCCAACAATGGAAGGAGAGGCCACACTTGGATGGTTGGTGAAAGGTTGGTCATTGGTTGAGGCAATAGCCTGGGTGTCTAAGGGTTGGACTACGGACGCCGTTGATACGACCGCAGTCTCAAGGAAAGAGGTCGGCATTCCATAAATTGGATTGCCCAAGGGGTCTCGCATTCGGCTATTCACGAGATAGTGTTGCAAGGCTTTGGTATTGAGGTCCAAGAATCGTGTGAAATCTTGGTCCCCTTCTGGAATAATAGGCGTTTGGGTCAGAGATGGTCTGGTAGGAGTTCTTTCAGTTTTTGAGTTGAACTCCATTATAGGGTTGGTTATAGGTAGGGTAGATGGAAGGGGATGATGCCTCGCGTGATCGACTAGAGCCTTGGCTTGGCTACGAGTCAGAACCATTCAAGGCAAGGAATAACGTCCTCATAAGCTCAAACAAGCAGATAAGAACCAAAAAGATGAAGACACAAGCAGATCCTAAAACCCTAGAAGTAAATTATTAGGATTATAGTGGCTTATGCCTTAGAATATGTGTAGAGGAAGATTGGCTTTGTGAGTCGGGTCCTAGAAGAAGCAGTCTATGGATGGTTTCAGGTTTTGTTATGGTGCTCAAGAAATCTGTGTTAGCTTCCATACAGGCCTGGTGCTAAGAAGCAAGCTCCCCTCACTTCACGATTCCAGTGGTTAGCTGGTTTCGCTTAGCCAAAATATACTTCCACTAGAGTTTATCCTCCGCCAGAGAACGGAGTGGGCTTCCCCCTTGGTGATGAAATCCAAGTAGGGTCACTGGGACGGGTAAGGTATCCACTGGGGGATGAAATCCCAGTCGGGCCTTGTCTCAGGTAAGTTAAAATGTTTGTTTTGTGCAGGTGGTTTGGTCGTGTAACATCAAGTGATCTAGATTAATTCAATATGCGGTTTAATTACTATGTGTGGTCTAAAAGATGCAGGCAAACAGAAATGAATGCAAATTGTTTTAATGCCCAAGTTGAAGTGTTTGTTCGTATGAAAACGAATGGAGAAAGAGTCGAAGAATATGAGTTTTAGCTAGTCTAGAAGTGCAAGAAAGAAAGAAATGTTCGTTTTAGTCCTGCTTATGATGTCGTTTAAGAAGAGACGAAAGGAGGCGAAAAGGAAGGAACCTAATGCACCTATATGAATGAAAGAAAGAAAGAAAGAACCCAAGGAGGACCTAGGGTCCCACCGGGCATGCTAGAATGTTTCTATGCAAAATTGCTTTCTACATTCAAAGAAGAAATAAGAAACTAAAAGAAATGGTCAAGGCTAGAAGATACCTGATAAAGTCGTGCACACCGAAATCAGACGTTGGAAGATTCTCCTCTTTGGCTGTGGAGGAATGACACCTGCGAAGAAAAGGCTAAAACACGGAAAAACATTAGTCAAAGGATAAGGTGGGCTGTCAGGCGAATGCCCGATCCCGAAAGTTCGAAGACTTCCTAGAAGGATATCAACCCACTGATAAAAAAGCAGAATATTGGACGAAAGTAGATAATAAAAGATAAAATGACAGAAAATAAAAATGCGTACCTGATATGCAGCACTGTTCTGCACAGTCACCGGCGTCGGTCTCTGTGGTGCCGGCGTCGGTCAGGGAAGGTGCCGGCGTCGGTCAAACTGTCGGCGTCGGTCGGGGTAATGACCAGCGTCGGTCAGGGCAGGGTCTGGACGAGTTGCAGAAGGTCTGGGAGAGTCAGAATAGGGTCTTGACAGGGTCAGGACAGGGTCTGATAGAATCGAGATAAGGTCAGGACAGGGTCTGGGCAAGGTAAGGTTGGGTTTGGACAGAGTCTGGGGGTTTTAGTCGAGTCTGGACAGAGTTATGGATTCGGATAGTGGGCAGGGATGTAAAGGAGAGATGCAGAACTTGGGTCTGTGGTTTGAAGATTCGAGATGACATAAATAATGAACAAATAATAACCAAGAAGAAATAAAACAAATAGAGTAAATACTTACCTGCCAGAAGACGTGATGAAAGCCATAGTTGAAGTTGTCTGTGCAGTGCTGGATTGAAGCGAATGCAGATTGGTTGATGCCAGAGTTGGTTGATCGTGAGAGTGTTGATTACCAGAGTCTATGGATGTCGGAATTCGGAGGTCGATTGATTGATTGATCAGTTGATTCAAAAAATGGTTGAATAGCCTTCGGGATTGATCGGTGGACGCTGATGAAGGCCAGGGACGGTTCGAGAGACGGTTCGATAACCATTCGGGAAACCGAATGACAACTGATAACGGATAACGGTAAGGTGACCGACATCGGCAGGATTGCCGATGTCGGCCGATAAGTGACCGATATCGGCGACATCGGCCGGGAAAAGACCGTCGTCGGTAGATGCACAATGGGGATAGAGTCTAGCTTTAGCTCTGTGCTCATTTTTACATGCTACCAGGGTCAAGGTTGGTGGAACAAGTGATCGACAAGGGTTAAATAGGTGAAGAATAATAAAACGGGGAATGACCAGGGGAGTTGACACGATTTCGGTGTCTACATAGGGTTTACAAGCCTCTGTCTCGGCCAAGAGGTAAAAAAATTCATTTGTTAACATTTAAAAAAATTTCAAGGATCCAAATCAATTTTTTTAGGTCTATATATACCTTAGGAAACCTTCTCAATCATTATTATATGTTTATTAATCCATCTTACACCTTAACCAAATCAAAACATGAGCTTGACTGTGATAAGAAATTAACTATTTACAGGTGTATACTTTAATAAAGTGAATAACTTGCAATAAAATGCCAACAATAAGATAAATAAACTTAAAATACATCCTAATCACTTAACTTTATACCTCATATATCTTATAAATCAATTCCACATTACTTATTCTTCTTAAAATTGAATACACAATGTCAATAGTAAGCCTACTACAAGAAAACATAGTCTGTCCACTTGAGAATCCTAACATCAATGAATATTTTTAAATATCTTGGAGCATGTGGTATAAAATGGAATCCATTCAAACCTTAGATACATTGTAATATATTATAAAAACTACTTCTTTCCTTACAATGAAACTCAGTCTTTTGGCAATCAAACAACATTGAAATCATGCAACTTCCTATACATAGGAAACAGGGGTTTATTGGTTAGATTTACAATTCACAATGATTAAACTCAATATGAGATTATTTGAAAACTTCAAGGTATTAATCCAAACACAATATTATTCATTATATCTTCATAAATTCTTTCATAATATCTTATTCCTTCTCACAGTTCATAAACATAGAAATATACAAGAATGCAGGGTAAGAAAATTCATTAATGGATATCTTTATTCTCAATTCTAAGAGCAAAATATTATCATGTAAGGATTATCAAATACACACTATATTCAACAATTCTATCACCATTGTATTCAAATGAATCTTTTTTTCATATAAATTGATTCTCAATCATGCATTGGTTTTGGCAGACTTTCTTTCTTCCTCACTCATGTCTACACCTATTATCTCATCTTCTCTCCTTCTGAGGACCACACACACTCTATATATTATTTATAAATGATTAAATATTCCTAAATCAATATCTATAATATTTTCTTGATCAATAAACCTCTTCGACATTCCTAGACCACATAGGGTGGTGAACCATGACTACCAACTCACACTTTACAACATGACATAAGACATTCAAAACCAACTTAAGACCTTCATGAGACCATAAAAGGTTTATTAAATCATTATTCAAAATTATATATCATTAACATTCATTTGGACCACCTAAAACATTCTCAATCCCTCCTTACAAGTTTGAAATTTTGAATTATTAAAAAGGTAGGAAAACTTCAAATTCAAATTTGACTCACATTTAGGACTCTTAGACAAATTATTTGTCATTCCTAAGATTCCCCTACATTAGTTCTCAATGTTTTCTATAGTGTTTTAAACTTTCAATGACCTCATAGTCCAACAGTGGCATGATGGAGGTATAACTATCAAGAAAATGATCCCACTTAGATAGAAAGAACACCATGGTCTCCATACAGCAAAGGAGATAAATATATAAGGTTTTGGTGTGAGAATCATCTGCAGGGGCCCCTTTTGGTCCAATAACAATCATCTACAGTTGATTGTAGGATGATAGTACACTAAAGCATAAATGTCTAAATGTTGGCCTAACATATGTATGATGTGAACAAGTCTTAATGACTATGAATTAACCTTGATGAATTTAAAGATTTCTTAAGGCATGAGACACAATATCTAACATGAAATTTTCACGTACAATCATCCCTTTTTTCTAAATGGAAACATAATACATAGTCTACCAGTCTAGTCTAGTGAAGTAGAGATAAGTGTACTTTGAGTTGGTAAAGATGAATGAGTGTTATATATGTTAGCAAGCATATTTAAAATTATTATGACTAACTTCACATGGCTCCCATAATAAGGAAATATAACATGGAGAGTTCTAACATATAGCTTGCAATCAATTCGCCAACCTTGCATGTAGTTAGTGTTGCAAAAGTCTGCCTTGGGTTTTGTGAGGTTTGGATGTGCTAAGAATGTTACCCAAACCTATGATTTTATACAAAGGGTAATCATGACATATTTAATCCCCTCATACCTTAATATTTCTTAAGGCAATAGGGGAAGTGCCCTTTATTCTATCTTATATAGAGGTCACTCCCAAAGAGATACACCCTATAGGCTTAGTATGAGAAGATCAAGAGATGAGTTAGAGACTATTGAAACCTTGAATAATGGTGTATGGAGTTGTGGTTAAAAATAATAAACATTAATAAGGCCTCACAAGTACTGAAGAGTCTAACATAGTGGCCTAAACCCATAAATATATAGGCTAGGCCTATTAAACCTTAACTAGGCCTAAAGCTAACACTAGAGGAACCCCCTAATGCATGATATCATATTAATGGTGAGATATGAAGTGTGTGAGATCCATTAATTTAAAGAGACCCACCATAGTTTGGCCAAACATGACCTTTTTCACCTTAGGCTTACTCAAATTACATTCTTAAGCCCAAGAGGCAATCTTTAGAAGCTCATATCTATACAGACACTTAGCATGGAGGTACAATGAGTTGAGAGATATTAAAGAGGGTCCTAAAAATGATTCTAGTGGAATTTTTCTTAGGGTTGAAAATCAAGATTGTATGAACAATCCTTAAGGGTCAAAATTAATCAAAACCTTCCAAAACCTTTACTCATGACCCGATGGAAAAATTGTGGATAAAAATGCATCCAAATGATCTATTATGACTTTTAAAGTGATTTTATCTTGTAGATAACTTCACCATGATTCTTCTTATTAGATTGGATTATACCATATCTCTCTGAACAGGGTATAGAATAGGTTTTCCTAGAAAAAATTGGTTTTTCATAGGCATAAATGTTTCTTAAGGGATGAGGATCACTTTTTGATATCAAGTGGGACCTAATATAAACCGTCATGTTCATATATTTCTTCATAAAAGCACACAAGTACTTCTACAAGAACCTTCATTTTAGGCAGTCCAAACCGGCATAGTGAATGGAAGGTGATCACCAAGTGAAAAAGTGATAACTCTAATTGGGAGGAATTTTAAGGTATTCCTAATGGATTAAAGGTTAAGAGGACTTTAGATAGGTTTCATATCACCCCTTACATTTTTTTTTAAACTGAAGATCACTTGAATGACAAGTGTGAGAAATGAGTGAAAGATGGATGATGTTGACTGTGAGTAGTGAGAACACTTGTCTATAAGAATACCAGTGGTTAGGGACACATACAATTCATGTTTGAGATTTATATTAACCCCCCATCATATTTCACATGTGTAATCTCTCCCTAGTATTCTTTGGAGTGCTCAAGAGAGACCAAATGATGAAGATAGTTTCCAAAAAGATAGCTGAAGGGTCTTACGCTAATTTTAAGGAGTTTCCATCCCTTAATAGGAAATTTGTACAAAGAGACATTTCATGGTATATTTTACACTCTAATCCTATGAAACATAACTAATTTTCATGCATTGATAAGTTCCATTGTGACCCTTGAGCTCCACTTCTCTTTCTCCTCTCACACATTATATAAGTACTAGACATTTTAGCACTTGTTTTCTAATTCCACACCTAGTATGGTGATGCCCTATTGGTTTGATATTTTACTTTTAATTTTAATAATACATCAAATCTAGTTTTGAGTTCACAAACATCTTATCTAAGTGTGTGAAGTGATGTATGGTGATGTCTAGTGATAATCTTTTATCCTTGCTTCTCTTTATCATTTCATGTTTAGTGTAATAAGTTCTCATTCTAACAGGTCATATGGAGTGTAACTAGTGTTTTTGGCTTCCTTAAAGTGTTAAAAAGCCTTTAGAGTCTAAAATCTAGCCTCTATTCCACTTACCTTGACTAGTCTCATGCATATC
>JARHVA010000176.1:5275000-5510000 GCA_037957365.1 Torreya grandis
GAGTCAGCAATGCTGTAGGAGAAGAATCTAATGCAAAATGTGAAAAGGTGTATAACCTGGCTTGGTGATCTGCCCTTCCCACTGCCACTGTAGTATCACTATGCAACTCCCTGATAGACACTGAATCTAGTGAAAACTCAACTCTCATGCCCCGACCAATGTGAGTGATTTGGTACACTAATAAGAGATTGGTTGAAAGAGAAGGAACACTTATAACATTGTTGAATGTTCCTCCTTCCATTTCAACTGACCCTCTCCTTGTAACAAAAACTGAAGTGTCATCACCCAAACTAATTGAAGTCATGCTACAAGGCTCTAAAGATGAAAACTCAACTAGTGAAGAGCCCATGTGGTGAGAAGCACCTGAGTCGATGACCCATGAAGATGTGGAAGCTGTTGTAGCTACAAGGGCCTTGCCCTTTTCTTTCTCCTTACCCTTGCCTTTTGCCTTAGTAGAATCTTGGGTAGATGAATTCTGCTTGATGGACTTAGGAACACCTATGTTTTTCTTCTCTAGAAGATGAGTTAGGTGATCTATTTGTTTCTTCATGCATTTTTGTTCATCATGCCCTATCTTTTTACAATAGGCACACTTAACCTTCTCCTTCTTTGATTTAGCATTGGAGGATGAAGACTCAGTGTTGTTTTTGGCAGGATTATTGTTTTCTTTCTTCTTCTCCTGGTCCTTATTCTTTTTCTTCTTCTCCTTTGTTGAAGTCTTATCCTTACCATTTCCAGCTATCAAATCTTGGGGTTCAGTAGACTTCACGTGCCCATTTGAATTAGCTTATCTTGCTCCCTAGGCAAGTCAGCAATGAATGAATCCAAAGAAGGCATTTTCCATGTAGTGCCAAGGGCACTTTTTGTGGCATGGAAAGTGGAGACAAAGACTGAATAGCTTGGACCTAACTTTGCAAGAATAGAAAGTATGAGCTGATTATCTTTCTTCTCTATCTCGCACTCTTTCAATTGCAATCTAAGGGCCTTAAACTTAGTGAAGAAGTCCTGTAGGGTGTCAAAGTTGCTAGGACTTAGACTTATGAGTTCATTTTCGAGCTCATGACCTCTCATCTCATCAAGCTTCCCAAACAACTTTTCTAAGGTGTCCCATATGTCATTAGGAGTTTGTGAGGATTCTAAGTGGAAGAGAAGTTTTGGAGACATAGACAAGCTCAGTAATCCAAAGGATTCATCACTACGGTTATACCACTTGACCTTTTCAGCATCTGTGTTGGGTTCTACTTATGTACCCATGGTGATCCTATACAACCCTTTGCTTCTAAGAATGATTGACATTTTAACTTTCCATTCATGATAGTTGAAGGGTGTTAGGGGTTTAAGTTGAAAAGAATCCAATTTAACTGAAATTAGGTGAAGTTGTGTTGATTGCAAGTTGTGAATGTATGCAGAAAGGAGAATGAAAGCAAGTTGTGAAAAGCAATCACACCCCCCAAAAATATTGAGCCCCCCTCCAAATATGCAAGTGCATGCTCAAAAGATGTCAGACTCAGCCGAAAATGCGTCTTAGAGCAATCAGTGCAAGACTAAAGCAAATAGGATGTCGGACTCAGTCGAAAATGCATCCTGAGAGACCCAAATTTTTGGCACTTTATAAAATAGTGTGTTTTTGAAAAATAACAAGTCTACACTGTGGATAATTGAATTACAAGCACTTTTTCAAAAAATGGCACCCAAAACCAAGCTACCGTTTGCAAGATATTTAAGTTAAAATTTTCCCATAAATTAGTGTTTTTGCAAAAAAAAAGCACTAAAACATTAAAAAAATGCCTATTATGGGGAGATAAAGAGGCCAATTCCCCCTCACAAATACCTCCTTTCGATTCTTCATTCCGTTCCAAATTCAAAGAGTGGTTGGAATAATCGTGTGTATGGTTATGCTCTAATACCATATCAGAGTTGTTGCCAGAATCTGGATAACGCGAGTGCAATGGAGACGTGATCACACAAGATGAACAAGTGCACCCCACATAGATGCTAAATAAATTTTAAATTAACACAATAAGATAAATTTCACAAGACAAAATGGAGAAAACCAAAATCTGATTAGCATGAAATGGCCAAAGTGAAGAATACAAATAGGAGAGTACGTAAGTAACTCCTCCACAAAAGGTGGACAAGGCACCCCAAGAATAGAATGTAACTCCTCCATGAAAGTTGGTGACAAGGTGCTAATAATAGAGAAGTAACTCCCATCAAGGGAGTTACTTATGACATTCTTATGACACCTATGACACACACCTCCACATAAGCTAGCCTATCCCACAAATGTAGGAAAACTCCATGTATGCACAAGAAATACAATTTCCCTAATTAATAAATAGGTAAAAATAAAAACCTACACTAATATCATTATGGTTTATGCATTAGTTGGACTAGATATACAATGGTTTATTGCAGCCAAGTGAGCCTTGATGATTTATTAGAATTAATTAGTTTGACATATTCACACAACTTATTATTTTCCCTACCCTATCTTGATCCTTTTATATTTTTTTATGATTTATTACTTTACCCTTTGTAAATACATTTATACAATCTTGACCATACCTATAACCTATTGAATATTCTAAAGTACAACTAAGTGTGAGCCTCTAGTGGAACAATTCATATGTTTGCCTATGCTAAGTTTGTTCAGTGAAATCTTGGCCCTTGGATCACTGGTAGATCCTAAAAACAAGGGGACTCTATCCTATTGGGTTTGATCTCTAGGTGATTTCTTAGAATATTCAATCTAATGAGCAACTTTTGAGGGTGAGTCACTTGGTGAGACAACCTTAAGGGCATCATCCCATTGATTTGAGAGAACAAAAGTTTTGCACTAGTACAAACATATTTGGGATAGTAGAGTAGTAGGATTTTTTCATGCGGTGTCATTTTTCTCTTTTGTTATCCTAGGTGTTTGTTGATGTGGAGACTCACCTGTGAAACTCTCAAAAATCAACTATGTCTTTTGAAGTAGCAGTGACATCCCATTTGCCAACCCATTAACATAGAAGCTTTGCACCGGTAGGGATATTTGTGAGATAATGGAGCATCAATATTTCATTACATGGTATCATCTCACTCTTGTTATATCCTGGACTTTTATTGCTGTGGAGACCCATCGATCAAACTCTCAAAAATCAACTAAGTCTTTTAAAGCAACAAAAAAGTGTCCTATATCCCTAGGTAACTTTGTGAAATTGGCTAAGTGTCAAAAGTCATTTTTAAATGGTCTCAAGCTATTGAGAGGTTTCCATGTGGCATCAAGATCGATTTAAGCACTTATGGAAAAAAGGAAAATAAGTTGAGTTAGTGATCTTTGAGTTGAAAAGAAAATGGCTAAAGAATTTAAAATCAAATGGCTTAGTCTTTTAAAATATAATAAAGAGGCACTAAAACTTAATGAAATATATCCATTTTAACACAACTCTTATCCATTTTAATGAAATAGACTGAGGCAAAATATGAACCAGAGGAAATTTATAATCGATTTAGATCGAATCAAAGATAAAATGGACTGAAATTATTAAGGAAAAGTAGTAAACTTTGAAAAATTTAGATAATTTGCATAGAACTAAGTCAAATAATCTAAAATTAAGATATAGAATATGTTTCAGAACACAAGCATATAAATAGCCTAAGACTTCATAGATTGATGCAAATTCAAGCGTTGAAACTAACTCACTACTAAATAAAAGTTTGGACTAAACTAAAGAAATACAAAGACATTAAAGTAAACTCATTCAATCACTTGTAACTAATAATATAATAGATTATCTAGAAGGTTGATTTAAGAAAGTAATCATAATGACCTCCTAAAAGGTACAAGACCAAACTCCAAAGCTAAAGAGGGTCCTTATTTTCAGCTTGAAAAATGGGGCATGTTGGATCCCAAAATGCCCATTCTACACAAGAAAATAATATTGGATTTTTTAGAAGAGACCAATATTCTTATTTTGATGTCATGTAGAATGGAAAGTTTCGAAATATACATATCAAAATTATTTATCTTGTGTATAATGGGATTAATTGATAATAATCATTCTTAATATCTTGTGTAGAATCAACACATACCTATTCTTCAAAAGATATTAATAATATTATCAATTAAGACCATTTTATACAAGATAAGAATGGGCATGTGCCCATTCTACACAAGACATTAGGCACATGTCCATTCTTATATGTTGAATAATGATCAATGTGTGCCCATTCTATACAAGATAATAATATTATCAATTAAACCCATTTTACACATGATAGGTTCAACATATGTTGACTTACCTCTATGTTAATCACAAGTTAGTAGTTTGAATTCCTTATTGACATTAAAACTATGTCAAACCTTGAATTCATAGTTCCATGTTCAAAATTATATTGATGTCATAAGAGGAATATCTTTCATTTATTAACTAATATATTTTCTAAGTTAACATAATTGAATAAAACACCAATAATGTATAACACAAATAATGAATCTTAATTCAATTTGTATTAATTCATATTATGTATTGAATACAAAAGGTATACATCATAATATATTCTCAAGTTAGGATATTTTTCCCTCGGTTAACTATATTACATTTAAAACATTAATAGACACATTACTTCACTATGATTTTCCATCATTTTTCTTTTTGTTAGATGTTGTGAAGTACATACAATATTGTGAGTGACTTATGTAGTTTTTAAATGTCATGATATAATCATGTGCTTTTATGATTTACTTATATGTTTAAAACTCCGATGAATAATCTTGCTAACATCATCCCCAGAATTAACCTTTGTCTCATCCTCAAGACAACCAAAATAAATAATCTCACTTATATACTTTGGATGTAAAACTTGTTGGTGCTTGGCAAATAACTTGGCCTCTACATATTTATATTTGGTGATGTATCCATTGGCTTGTTTTGATTTTTTTTCCAACTAAATATTATCTTAGACTAGGTTGATGATGTTATTTGGTGGGGGTTGATTGTCGATTAGTTTGTATAACTTATCTATTGTTGTCCACTTGATCCAGTTTCTCCATAAATTATTGATTAATCCTCCATATTCTTCAAGATTAATGATGATGTGGTCTATTTGATCCTACTTGGTGTGGAAGTGATCACCTAAATATAACAATTATTTTTTTCTACTCTTATAGGGTCCTTTGTGATGTCATATTGTGTGGTTGTTTGATTTAACTCTTCCTCCAAAGTGTCCAAAGCTTTTTTTCAGTTTGTGTTGTCTCTAGCCATTCTAAAGTAAATGTAAAATAATTAGCAATATTTTTTATTGCTTACTGAAGGGAATCAATGGTTACCTTGACTTTGTGAGAATTGTAAAAATTATCTACCAGTGATTGTGTGCTTTGTTCAAACTTAAATTCTTCTATCGCATTTTCTTAGATGGTTTGTTTCTCTACCTCTAAGAGTGATCAATATTTTATCAAATTTTGTACTTTATCATGAAGGTGTTGTTGTAATAGCCATTTGGGATCAACATCAAATTGTGTCTTTGTCTAGGAGATATCTTAGATTACTTTTTGGATTACTACAACATACTACTACATCTAGTCTTCATTTCCACTTTCATTAAAAATGGTCCCCACCTATTTGTTGTGTGTTGATGATAATTTGCTGAGATGAATATTGGTTCCTTGTGGTGTGGATTCTAGAATAACTAGAGCCAATAAAAAGGTGTTAATTTGTTGTCATTTGGTTAAAATTGCTTTGATCTGAGTGATGGAGACTTGTATATTGAGGATTTGGGTGGTTATTGTAGATTGAGAAGTTTATGGTGTGGTAATTTAGTGTGGGGGGTGGGTGATGGAGTGAGTTATGATGTCACCTATTTTGCAATTTTTATTGACATATTTACCCTCTTATCTTCCTCTTCTTTTGTGGATATGGTCATTGTTTCCTGCTAGTTTTCTTTTTCTACTTTTTATGAGGCTTATTTTGTTGCCCTCTTCTTTTTTATTTTGACTTTTTGGGTGGCTTCTTCTACCACCTTCTTCTTTTGTGCTTCTAATTTTTAGGCAACATCTTCCACTACCTTAATTTCACCTTCTAATTTTTTATTTTTTTTACGCTATCCATTTCTAATTTTGATTTACCTCTTTATTATTTTTATAATTTATCCTTTATCAATTTTTTATTGTGTTCCTTTTTCTTCTTTGTTTCCATATATTACACAACTTTTTGTTTGGCCATGGCTTCTTCCCTTTCTTTCCTCCCATGTTGCAGTATGACTTTTTCTCTTGTTCTTATTCTTATTTATATTGTTGTTATTTTTCTAATTTATCCTTTGTCACTTTTTCATCTTTTTCCTTTTTCTTCTATGCTACCATTTCCTCTATAGATTTTTGTTTGGTTGTGGCTTCTTACCTTTCTTTCCTCTCTTGTTTCATTTTTTATTGTTTCTCCCTTTCTTCTTCTTCCTTTATTTTGTTTTATTTTATTCTCTTCTTGCTCTTGTTTTTTCCTTTGATTCCTCAACTTTTCATGTTTCCTCATTGTTGATTCATTTCACTTTGTCAAGTGTCATGGTTACTTCCTACTAAGCCTTAGCCAATGTTATGGTTGCAACTATCTTTGGGGTTGTTTTTATTTTAATTTATTTTCATTTTAATTTTTTTTCTTATTATTATACCATGTTTTATTTTGTGGTCAACCTCTCCATTATTTCTATTTGATCTCTCAGTTCTTCCTCTTCTTTTATCTTAGTATCCAACATGGGTGTGGAGGGGTCAGGGGAAATTTAGAGATGTTAAAATGTATTCTTTTCCTTTTTTATTTAGGTCTTATATGAGGTAGCATATCTAATATTTTCTCTTTATCATGTGTTTTACCTTTTTGTGCCTATCATCTATGAAAAAACACTACTATTGGCTTGTATATTTGGGTAGTGATTGAATGTCGTACATTTTCTATACGATAAGTACCTCTCCTATTTTTAAGATCAGACCTCAAATTTTAATAGTGTGGGATGGATACTTGGACTTAGAACATTTAAGTTAGACCTTGTAGATTATGTTGTTTCTTCCTATTCCTATTATTAGACTTGAATACCACTTTGTGGATTTCCCTATGACTCTACGATAATTTCTTATAGGTTGTATTGATATTACGTGGGCTAGACATCCTTAAGGCTTTGGGTAATGAATGCCTGATAGAGATAACTTGTTTAACATGTTCATCTGAGAGTTCATATGGGAATTAGGGGATGATATTTATATGCATCTCAAAGTAACATATGTAATTTAATTTTCTATTGACTTCAAAAAATAATTCATTGGGGTTTTTCTTGATAATTTCTTGGGAAATACAGAATCTAGAGGTCAATTTTTTTCTTGAGATTGTCTACTTATGCAATTAAGCCTAGAATTTGGTCTTGGTGTGAGATGGCATCCATATGTATTTTAACTTGCTCCCCTATGGATTTATCTTGTGTCTACTGAACTTGTCCGTCTATCTCTAGGATTCTATTGGTATAGAACATAGCTAAACATATGAGCAGAGAGCCATAACATAAATCATGCATACCTCATTTATTATTTTTGATGTTGTTATTAAATTGATCTATTAGCCCTTGGTAGATATTTTATTTCATATTCATGGAGATCATTTTGAATGGCACCATCACACTTTGTATTTCTCATGACATCCTCTCTATTAGTAAATCATATATTCGATGTAATCGCCTTGATTATTTATCAAAATACCATGTTTTTTATGGATGTTATTGTGATACCTATTCTATTTTATACAACACTTAAGTATTTTATGGCATATTTTCCTTTGTCATAACCTTTATTATCATATTTATGGATATTGTGGCCTTATTTCATCAACCTCATCATGTGTTCAATATTTTTTGTAGTGATGTAATGTGATTATTCCAAGAACTACATCTAAGTTGAGTAGGATTTTGATCATGTTACTGCATAGATAAAAGAATGAGAATTTCACCTAGATATATAATTTTATTTTTTGAATGGATTTGGCATTGGTTATCATTGATTTAATTCTATAACTTGTTGAATTATCTCAACACACTTTGCATCCATCCTTGTTTGATGAATTTCAAAGATATTTGCATGGATATAACATAATGTATCCTCCAAGTGACTTACTTTGTATAAGATGAATTATAAATCTCTTGTGGATTTTGGTGTGAGTGTCTTTAGTACAAATTCTCATATTTTGTAATTAACATATTCCTTTGATCAATAATTTGTGGTGTTTCCATTGTCACTCATTTTGTTTGGATTGTTGATAATTACTATGTCATGGAGTGATTTTGACAGAGCTTAGGTATTTGAAAAATAAGATTTATTTATGTGAATTGAGAAGAGTGATGTTCACTTATTTATATAACTTTATTCTTATCAATCTTTGTTTCTAGACTTAAATGCAAACATGATGCATAATCTTGACAAATTTCTTGTAAAACAGGTTTTCAAATGTTTTACTTAACTAGAATGTACATTTTATCCTATCAATGCCCATTTTAATTTTAATGTCATTAATTTCTAAGGTTAGATACTTTAACCACCTCAATCTTTGTCTTTATTATTTTGATCTTGAATGCATGTATTTTATTTGACCCATTATTTCTCTTTGTACTTAGGGATTTGTATCATGGTTTGCTTTTATGTTTAGAACTCCAATGATGAATCCTACCAACATACCTTAGATGACATCATATAAGAGAACTATTTTTCTTAATTTTATCTAACTTAAAATTTATTAATCATAAATGAACATATCACTGATAGTAGATAATTGATAACATAAACCCTACATCAAGTTGTGAGTTCATAGTTCAACATCTCAAATAATTCTAATGTATACATGGATAATTATATTTTTAATTATATTAACATATATTTCCATCATTAATCATGAATAAAAACAAAATCGATAATGCATAATACATATACTAACACATGATTTAATTATCATTACAACATGAAGCACAAGTACATAAGTCTATATCATGCTCAATTTGATATAATGAGATAATCTACATCTAATTCATTTTTAATACTAAATACAATATAAAATATCAACCGACACATCTTTTCCTTAAGGCTATACATTTTTGGTCTTATCTGTGAGATGTTGAGAAGTAAAAATGATACTACAAATGACATATATAGTTATATGATTCCATGATATCATCAAAATATTTATAGTTTACGTGTATGTTCAATAATCCAATGAAAATTTATGCCAACATGATCCTTAGACTTAATCTTTATCTCATCCTAGAGACAACCAAAAAATTTATCCTAAGAAGTTTGATTGATCTATAAAAATTGATGATACTTTGCAATCAATATGGTCTCAAAATATTTCCATTTAGTGAGATATCCATATTCCTATTGTGATTTTGTTTCTAACAAAATATTCTCTCAGACTAATTTGGAGCTATAGTTTGGTGGATCTTAAATTTCGATCAGTTTGTAAAAATTAACCATTTCCATTGTCATTTATTCCAATTTCTACATAAATTTGTTGATTATCCCTCTAAATTCATCTTGGTCAGTGATGATGTTGGATTTTTATTCTTTTTATCACATAATGTATCCATAAAATATAATATTTCTACTCCAGTAGTGTCATTAATGATGCCATATTGTGCAATGGCTTGATTTAGTTCTTCTTCCAAAGCATCAAAAGTTTTTATTTTTTATTTATGTTGCCACTGGCCATCCTAAAGTGAATACAAAGTTAGTATCAACATCTAAAATAACCTTAAAAATGATAATGATATGTGTTTTAACTATATTTTGATGTTGACAATTCTTTGTCAATGATTTTATGCTTTGTTCAAACTTAAATTCTTCCAAGATAGTTTCACATATGGTTTGCTACTTTGCCTTTGACAATGATTGATGTTTGATCAAACTTTGAATAGTCTCCTATAGGCAATGTTGCACTGACCATATTTTACCAGCATCATATTTTGGCCTTGCCTTTGATATATTTAGAATAACCTACTAAGTTGCCTCTTCAAAAACAACACATTGTTGCATCTAATCATTATTTGCACCTTCTTGAAAAATTGTACCCAAATGTTGTTTCTTTGTAATAGATAATTTGTTGGAATGGATGTTGGTGCATTGAGATGTGGATAGTAGCATACCTAAGGCTAACTGTACAGTGTTACTATTTTTCTAATTTTACTAATATGGAATTTATTAGTGTGAATAAGTCATGCAGGGTGATAATTATGTAGGTATATTGGATTTAGATGTAGATGTTGTGGTATTTTTTTATGGAGGGATGGATGGTAGAGTTTGGGATGTCACCTTGATTATGGCTTTATTGACTAGGGAAGTTGACAGTTGAGTGGAAACTCCTAGATCAACAACCAACATTGGGGGTGAAATGGGAGTATGAGGTGGAGAGGAAACATGATGTGGATAAGTATTTGGATGGTGCATGTGTATACGATATGAAATAAGAGGTGGGAATGGCACATGTAATGGAAAAGGTGACCTAAGAGGGGGATATGGAATGATAAGCAGGAAAGTGGAAGGTGAAAATGGTACTTGAGTAGTATCTATGCTAGAGGGAATATATTTTTGTTTTGTATTATCAATCAATGTTTCATAATTTGGATGTCTCTTAATTTATATCTTATTCCTTGATGTTGAATTGTCACCACAATTTTTCTTAAGAAAATTATTTTTGTTCGGGTCTTCATTTTTTGGTTTGTTTCCTCTTGAATATATAGAGGAGGTTGAGGATATGGTGATAAGGATACATGATTCTAATTTTTGGAAGACTCTCCCTTTACAACTTCCTCCTATCATATGTTCAACAACTTTCCTCATAATCCATGTTCTAGACCCTTTAAAAACATATTTAGTTCATTCCATAAGGTTTGTTAGCTATTTAATTTCCCATTTAATTTTTTTTAGTGGAAAAAATGGATTTTTTTAAAATATATGATCTATAAAATTGCTCTCGTCATATACATTTCCTTGAGTAACCCATTCCAACCTATATGACATTACCTGATCTAAATTCATTCTCACTATTTTTTTTTCTTGCCTAGAATTTATTTCCATAGTCCTTCCCATAGTCTTCAATCTATTGAATGTCATGATGACTTAATCCAAGTCTAAAATTTAATTCCACGTAACCATTTTTTTCAAAATTAGGTCTCTTCAAGTATAAATGCATTGTGATACTAGTCAAAGTCCTTTCAATATTATGTGCATCAGTTGAATTTTTATAGATGTAATAACTTAGGTTTATTGAAAATGAGATTCTAAATTTATTTTTCTATTTACATTTCATATTGATCTCTACTCTCTATCTACATACCTCAATCAAAACCATTTTATCAATGGAAAATTAGGGTAATTTCTAAGGAATACTAACAAACCCATAATCCTAATATGCATAAATTTGGGGAACTATATGAAAAAACTATCATTTTTTATAACCATAATAATATGTTCAATATAAAATCTCATTACAATGTTCCATTCTAGTGTCCTTATTGTTAATATTGTGAAAACATTTGTCACCCTCCTAGAAATTTTATTGCTTTATTCTAGAACCAACTAGGAATAATACTCGTAGATGGATATTTTAGAGGTGAATGTTCTATTAGTTGTGAGCCTAAGCCATAAATTCATAGATGTAATGGATTAAAATAAGTAACAAGTCATGTAGAACTTTTGAGTTGAACCCAAGTCAATAAGTTGTTCTTGAATATTATCATTGATAATATGGCCCCAATCTATGAATTGTGTCCCATCACAAATGATATTGATGAATAAAAACATCCAATTTTATAATGTTTCAATTTCATTATGACCCATCACTATGTTTAAGAGTGTTATGATAATAGATACTTCATTACATATTTTAAACATGTATAAGATTTTAGGTAGTCTCGGTCCTCCTTTCCTTTTGTCTTTCAACCATGATTGAGATATTACTGACTTGCAAGTGAATTTATTTATTTAAAATTAACTTATCTAATTCATTTTATCATTTCAACATATTCTTCTCTTTACGAAAGCTTTAAGACAACATTTATTGATTAACTATTTAGTTTTTCAACCACTTGATCCTCAAAAGATCTTACTTCTCTAGTTTCCTCATTATAGTATTTTGCACTAGGTCAGTGCTTTGAATTGAGTTGTGAAAAGTGGTTGCATGTGCAAGACTAAGCTTGAAGGTCATTTGATTAATGGGGATTCTATTTTCATTTTAAATCCTCTACCAAAATTCACTCATGTTGATATGCCCAAGTCTCGAATCTCTAATTAATGAGAGGTTAGTTTGTAGGGAAGACATTTATTCATATCCTTGAAAACTATATTTCATCTTCTTTGTGATTATTATTATATGTTTTTTTTATGTGGAATGTTGTGAAGAACTGTCAATACCATGAATTATGCTTATATATGT
This sequence comes from Torreya grandis, assembly GCA_037957365.1. Taxonomy (NCBI): domain Eukaryota; kingdom Viridiplantae; phylum Streptophyta; class Pinopsida; order Cupressales; family Taxaceae; genus Torreya; species Torreya grandis. Next base: position 5,287,435 of record JARHVA010000176.1, read on the forward strand.
TTGATGCCATGGTATGACTGTAGGCTACCATAATTTAACTTTATACTCAATGACAAAGACATTAGGATTGATTATTGATAGGGTTGAGTAGATCAAGACATAACTTAACCACACAATGTTAGAGTTGAGTGGATCAAGATATGACCGGGATAACACTATGATAATCAATAACACTAAATATATAGCTCAAGTACATGATCGGGATATGAATATGGATAGATGGATGGATCTATTCTCCCTTCAATTCACTACTAAAAATAAATACAATTGTAATATTAAAGTGTCAAAATAATTATCTTTTCTTCATGACTATTCTTATTTGTTTTGTTCTTTAAGATGTTGTGAATAATTATCGATACTATGAAGTATGTTATTAGATGTTTGATGTCTTAGTATAACTATAGAGTTTCATAATTTACCTGTATACTCAATGATAAAGATATTGGAATTGATTATTGATATGGTTGAATGGCTCAAGGTATGAGTCGGCCACAAAATTTTAGATTTGAGTGGTTTGAGATATGACTTAGCCACATGATTAATAATCATGTATTTATAAAAATGGGTGCCATATTAATAACATTACAACTTCCAACCTACAAACCATATCAATCGGTAACCAACCCTCAAAACTATAAATATATATATTTAACTTGTGAATTAGGCTATTAAATGGAGTTGTGATCAAGTTGTGGTTGTTGTATTGGATATGGTTGTTGTTGAGATTAATATAGGTAGTGACTAAGAGTTATCTAATCAAGAGAGTTGTGTATGAGCCACCATAAAGAGAGATTCAAGAGGCCTTAATGAGAAGTGTGAACTTTGTAATATATAGAAAAAGAGGGAGAGTGAGGCATTGAGCTAAGATCCTTAGTAAGGATTCAAGGATCCCTTATTATGAATCTGAAGAGCTGAAAACATAAAATCACCATGTAATTTTTTTTTTAATTTTTAATTACTCTGTGTATGGGTGTGAGGTTGGATATAGAGGATATGATATTTATCTCCCCTCTTGAGATAACACATGAAAATAATGACTGTAAGTAGTAGAATGAATGAGTGATAAGGAGGAAGTATGAACTAGTATATGTTGACTCTTGAGATAGCCATAGATGAATTAGTAGAGATTTAAGGCCCTCCATCAAATTTAAATGGGTATAGGGTAGGAATCTTAAGGAGAAGATAAATGAAGATGAAGTGGGTTGATAATGGGTGGCCATGACTAGTTGGTGATTGGAGTCAAGAATGTAAAGTATATATTTGGAGACTCTAGAGAGAGAGAGAGAGAGAGAGAGAGAGAGAGAGAGAGAGAGAGAGAGAGAGAGAGAGAGAGAGAGAGAGAGAGAGAGAGAGAGAGAGAGAGAGAGAGAGAGAACATGTAGTAGATTCTATGGAATAGTGCACCTAAGGGATGGTAGGACTTTGATGAGAAAAAGTAATTGTGTGGCAAGGAGAGGAGACACATAGTCTTAGCACTAATGCACTTAGTAGTGTAGTCCTAGACCTACCTCAACATTAAGGGAAGTAGTGAGAGTAATCCTCCAACCAATGGATATAGGGAGTTATACCTTATTAAATGGTTGGGTCCATATAATAAGTTTCCCCCAATTTTAAGGGAAATCCAAGTGCATATACATGAAAGACTCATACGAGTAGGAGATGCATGGAAGATTCATAGAGGAAGGTTACCGAGAGAATAACTAATAATAGCAGACAATAGAGTGAATTATATGCACCCCTTGAGAAGGAGTTGAGGCCACTTTATTAAAGAAGGAAGGGTACTTCAAAATTTGGATGACAGCATGGAGTTAAACTCTATGTAAAACCATATTGTAGGAAGAGTTTGAGCTGACACACATAATGCAAAGTTCATAGTTTAACTCTTTTGAGGAGGATTTGAGGTTAACATACAAGAATGTAGGGTGTGATAGGAAAAAAATTAGCACATAAATAAAGAAGGGAGCATATACTTCATAACACAGAGGATAGCATGGATCTAAAATATATAGAAAAACCCACTGCATGGAGAATAAGCTTGATATGACATGCATAATGCAAAGTGAAAAATATTTCTTCCTTATATAGATAGAATGGCAAGAACACAAAAAGGAAGAGTGTGTGGACCCATCTAGCAAATGAATAAATTGGGAAGAACATGCAAGTTTTACTTACCTCTAGAGAACTATAAAGTGCCTCAGATGACAAGGAAATAAATAAACCAAAAGATAATTTTAAGAATATAACATGAATAGTAGTGATAGTCTATAGCATTGTAAGCACATTGAGCACCTTGTAACCCTGAATGGCCATGTAATGATGAACTATTATATAATAAACAAAGCATTATTTATATAATTTTATATTTTTAATGGCTATGTGATAGACATTTTTATTATTTTTGTGAATGTATATTGTTTGTGGCTACAATAATTGTCTAATGTTTCTTGAAAATTAATATTATAAATTTATAGGACATTCAGTAGGTCCCTCTAAGTAGTGTATAGTGAATCATTCTTAATTCAGTGGGTCATTATTTCAATTATACATGGGAGTGTGTTAGTAAAAACAAAGTCTATAAAAATATAGAGAATTATCAATTAGTAATCCAATATTATCTTTTGTATAATGGGCATGTGCCCATTCTCCACAAGAATCTATGAATATGGTCCTCTAATTCTGATATTTTTCTTATCTTGTTTAGAATAGGCATGTGCCCATTCTACATAAGATATGAATATTGTCAAGTGTTAGAGGCCAATGTGGATGTTCCCACTACACACAAGATAAGAATATGATATTCTTAATCTATAAATTATTAGCAACATGGCATTCATTCTTAACTTATGTAGTGTTTATGTATGTTATATGCCTCCCAATTCATGAAATATTCTAAAACTTTTTGGAGTGTATTAACTTGCCAAAATATCCTAATTTTAACATTAAAAGTGTATACAACCTAAATGAGTACTTATTTGAATAGCTATATTATCCTCACCTCTTGGGTGACAAGTTGGGTTATTACGACCTTCATCTCATTATACCAATCTATCAAATCTACACTTTTTCCATTGGCATAGATCTAAATTGCTCCTTAAACCCTATCACTTATATTTGTAAGTTCATGTATCTTAGGTTATTTTTTAAGTCTTTTATTTTCCTACTAACATGTAGTCCAATCTAGCCTCTACAAGGACATATGCATCAATCCACACAACATCTTCCACCTAGTAGCATAAATTCATCGAAGCAACCATAAGATTTGAGAATAAAATAAATCAATATAGACTCGTGAATAGTTTTGAAACTTTAATGCTTAAATTAAATTTCCAAAATTATCCTCTCCTTTTAATGAATTTAATTCATGTATAAATATAGGTTTTGGATGGGCACCACCTCATCTTCAAATCTCATTTCATGTAAAAAGCTAAAAATAAGATATATCTAATTTTATATAAAAACCTCTTGATTATAGACTGTGTCAAGTGGAGGAAATCGGTAATACTTATAAATTATAACACCATATATGTATGGTACTTAAACTTGAATTTTATGTGTATGCAATGTATCATTTTTGCAAGTTCTTATGATGAAAAAAAATAATAAAGACATTAATGTAAGGAAATATCTATGGTTTTGTTGTCGCCTTATGTAATCTTGTTACTTTAATGGCCAACAAGTTATTCATGTATAATTTATCATTAGTGTAGATATAATTCATCTTCATCATTATAATTGCCTATTTTTTTCACTACTTCATAAATAACTAAGTAATGGGGAAATTGATTTACCTTCACATTCATGAGAATTAATTGCTCCTTAATAACAGTACATTATGGTTGTCTTTCTATTTGAAAATATATTTTATGACTTATGATTTCATGGGATATTTCAGGATAGGTGTCAATTTATCATGGATTTCAGAAGTTAATTCATCCCTTTGCTTTATTACGTTCATTATCAGTGCCACATGGTGACACATTGCATTGTTGTAATTAAATTTAATATGTCTTATGTGTATTTTTGGATAACTATACTAAAGAATCACACATGACATGATCGCACATTTTCAAGTGATAACATACTTATATTAACTTATATTTTTAAAAATAGATGTGTAAGGATGCAAGAAGAAAACACATAGCATCCTTTGACATAGTTGCATCATCACATTCATTTATAATGTAGCCTCTTTGAAACCTTCTCTACAATAGTAAGAGATTTAGACATGTAAACGAGAGCATTTTGATAGGTAAAAACCTTGTTTAGCATCACAACACTGAATAATTTGATCCTTGTGTATCATAGTGTGAGTGTTGCATAAGATGTGTGAATAAAATTTTCATAATAACACCCTAAAAAACTTGGAGCAAAAGATATCAAGAAGTCAGCTTCAATTGTTTGGGATTAGTAATAGATAGATGTGAGCATTTAATTAGGAATGCAATATGAAAAATTAAATTTTGTATACTCATATAACAATGAGGTTAGCATTTTTAGATAAAATAAAGTTAATTTTAGAATGAAAGTTCTTGTCTAATCAAATCATTACTATTTCATCATAGATTTAAACATAATTTTTATAAAATGATCATGATAAAAAAAATTAGGCTTGAATATAATTTACATGAACAAGTGGGTCTCCATTTTATTTTATTTTAAATTGCGGGTGATCTAGAAATTAGGTGGATATTCCACTCGAAGTTTCACCAATATGGATTCTTATAAAGAATTTGTTGCTCTCAAGTTATATGTCATAGAACAACAATAATTTTTTTAATAAGTATTCCAACTCTAATTATTTTCATCTACAACATATAAAATAATATACAATCCTTCACATGCAATCTCCACACGATACATTCATTCACACTCTAAACAAGCTACTACTCCATACATGACTTCAATTAAAAATCTTGTATAAAAGTGAAATACTAGATGTAAAATTATTTAAACTTTAAGAAACAATTACTATGCTTATTAAAGATGAATATTGGGCCGTCTTATGTGTTTGATGTATCATGCTAATTTTAGAGTATGTAAACATGAAAACATATGAAATAAACACATCAAAAAAGAGAGATAACATAAGACATACCTTGGAGAAACTCAATATGAGAAAACTATAGCAAGAGTGAAGCCATGATTCCTCATCTCCACTATGTTATATAGTTTACAATCTTCTACCTTCTCAGGATTACAAGGGAAAACCAATCTTATGTGATGCAGAGGTTTACAATCTATTTGTTTGTTATAGATAGAAACATGAACATCCACACCTTACCTCTGCCACAAACTAGCTCTGACTTACCATGTTTGTTTACCTTCAAAGTCAATCTCTTTGATCTCTTGATAAACTTATCTTCCTCTATTTAAGACCCCAAAATTCCCTTCCTTATTTAAGTCACCTTTCATATATTTACACTATGTCCTTTTATCTCCTTCATATCACTATCATATTCACTTTCCTTAGTCCTCCTCAATCTTCTCAATCTGTTTCCTTCATGTCAATTCCATTACTAAGCTTGACATCATCCTTCAACTTGTCATATTACACAAACTCCCTATAATTCTTTTCAATATTTCCTCTATACATTCCATACACCTCATTTTATATCATTTCACCATTCCACACAATCTCAAATCTTTGGTGTTGTAATTAACATTTCTGACCTCTTTCCCCTCTATGCTCCTACTAGCCTTTTTTTACACCTTTCCCCTTGGTACGGATAGGTATAATGGAACCATGGTAAAAAAATACAGTTTCAACCACCCTCTATCCTCTACTATATTTCCTACAAGTTTCATGGTCCAATTTAATTTCTAGATGTCTTTTCTAAACCTCACCTAGACCTAATTAGGTCTCTATCAATTCCTTAAACACACAGTCACTTATAGTCCATACCTAGGGGTTTGTATACACCTAAAACCACAAAAATATCTTATAAAACATTTTTACATAAATAATAACCAAAAATCATAATTTTTTCTATGATGGAATCTCCAAATATTCACATTTTTGTGTGGTAACCCTAGCACACAGTTTAGGACTGTCTGCAGACACTCGAGAAGGGCTATTTTACAATATTGAACATTATAAAAAAATTCATTTGAATTTAATGGTATTTTATGGTTTTTTTTAACACAAATAAAACTTTATATATTCATTGGACCTCCTATTTACCTTATTTTTCATGTCTTTTATCGAGTTCTTTATTTGACTATATGGAGTTTGGCAAACTGCTATAGTCTGAGCCTAGTTTCTTCATCAAATACATAATGAGAATGAAGTGTAACCACATAAAGATTATTAATAACATGGAAACAATGATTACCAACTATAAATATTCTTAAAACTACTTTCCACATAGTCCTTCCTTGTACATGATGTTTGCTCGGTCCTCTTCCTCTTCTCTAAAGGAAAACATAGGGTCTGTATTATTTTCCACAAAAAAATATTTTAAAATACCAAAAAATAATGGTTTTAAGAGAAATAAACTCATTAAAATTAAGTCTTATCAACATACAAATGTGGTTCAAACACTTTCACAAAGTCTTGTTATTCAAAACAATGCCAACTCAATCTCCTCTTAAACACATAATACAAAAACACATATCACAGTCATTTGACTATGAAAACTGAGAAAAATATTCCATTATCCATATTTTAATTATCATGTTTATTATAATTAAAATTATAATTGTAACCAAATCAACATTAATTAGTGTCTGTTGTTTCCCACCACATATACATAGACTTCTCTTTAACACAACACACAATCAAAATTGGGTACAACTGAATGTGTGTATTTCAATTTCAAAAGGAGGGTGCTTCTTTTTTACCACTTGAGAAAGCACCTCTTCATCCTTGATTTCCATATCTCTAATAAGACATTCATAAAAACATATACATTTACAAGTATTTGAAAACCTATAACTACTTTTCCAATGGTTTTCTCTTAAGAACAATGACAAGACTTAACTCCCTAACTCTTAAAATTGCATACTAATGACTTAAGTACATAATGGTTTAATTTTTACTCATTCTAAAATCTAACACAAAACGTAACCCCTAGTTACTTTCTTTAATATGCTCAAAATACCACACAAACAAGTTCTTAGAATTCAAATATTTGAATTTAGTTTTGGTGGGAAAATGTCTTTTAAGACATAATTTAAATTCTAAATACCTCTATGACTCCTAACCATGACAAACATATTCCAAATGACTCTTATCAACTAAGACAACTCAAAATGGAGAGAAATGAAGATTCCCCTACATCATTATGGCCCTTAAACTTGTAATGATCTCTACAATGTTTAGCAGAAGACTTGCCTCTCAAGAAATAAAAACTATTAAACATTATTATTTCAGTTGTGTAGTCTACAAGTCATTTAATCAAATGGAAAAAATGAGTTGATGAAGAAAAAAATTAATGCATTCTTTGATTGCATCCACTTGAATGCTAGGGTTTAATTCTTTATTTCCCTTCTGATATTTCTCTTATCTTTCTTGATCATTGTTGATGATTATTGTCTTGCCTAGACATGTATTTAATCTTTCTCAAGCCTCTAAATATTGTAAATGAAGTTTAAATGTCAAAAAACACTTTATATTCTTTGGATCTGGAGGTCATCATTATGTCTCCAAAGGTCAATAGTCGCAAGCTTTGAAGGTGAACAATCGGCTCATGAGATTAACTAGAAAATAAGTCTACCAACTTCAAATGGCTATAACTTTTACAGACGACCTCGAAACGACATGATTTTTTTTTAATTGTCTAATTTTTTATATGAATCCAAATATGTAATTAAAATTTAAGTTTTAAACTAAACATATTATTTTTTATCCTATATAATAGAAACTAGTAATTTTCTAGATCTCAACATGTTGCAAATTATTCATATTTGACAATTGATTTTTCTACCAACTAAGTTGGATGATATACATGATCAAATTTATTATCACACACCCAAAATTTAAATTATTTTGATTCCCACAAAATCTATAAAAAAAAATTATGAATATTTGCCTCCTATCTTCCCAAGTGAGAAACCAACTTATCATCCTCTTGGATAATACCTTTTCATGTTCTAATCTGATCATCTTTTGGATAGTAACTTGGTTTAAGTTCCAATATATTCAAATCTTTAATAGTAACTTATTTAGGTTCCAATTTATACCAACTAATCTTATTTCACTCTTTAGTGTCTTAGTTTTCTTTGTGGCTATTCCTCTTAGCCCCTATGTTGCAATACACATGCATGTAGGCCAGGGTGAAGTTCTCTATGAGGATATGCTCATAAAACATCCTCCTTTTTGTTCACAATGATTTTAAAAAGTGAATAAAAAATATTACATTATATAGGTGGTGTTATAAAATTTCACCACCCTTATAATTTTCTCATATCTTGAGTCTTACAAAAATGCAATATACATGGATTGGGAACACACAAATCCAATTAAAAATTTTCCTATATCTTGAAATTAAAATTTTGAAACAAAACAATACAATATATATTTAATAAAACATATTCAATGAATAAAAATGGATGCCACAACATACATCCACTAAATCTAGCAGTCTTCTTGTGGAGTGTTACTCACCATGGACACACTTCTCACCATGCAATAATGACTTGTTATCATGTCATTACTTCTCCCTCCATAGAATTATCATATTAGTATAAACTTTAATAAGCTCCAGAGTATGCATATAAAATTGGCTCTAGAGATGAACCTGGCTTCATAGATGTATGACATGCTACAACATTTTTTATGTGCATATAACATTTCAAAAATGAATGCTATAAATTTGATATAGTTTCTATGTGCATACCACAACCAAAATAGACATGCTAAAATAGTTATAATTTATGAAAAAATGATATACCTCCATTCTAAAATCATGTAAGTTCTCAAATGCATGCTAAATTTTTGATATACAACTAAACATGCAACAAATGATGTAATTTTGAATTTGCATGGAGAGGAAATGAAAACCAACACGTTGTCACCTTTGTGATACCTTGGCCTTCAACCTATGTTTGGAGATTTATCTAAATGTATAGTGCCTCTTATACCCATCTTGTCACATGCTACAATAACTTGAGAAGGAAAACACGTTAACTTTTGAATCGACATGAACATGAAAATGTTAAAAATGATACAACCTCTTTGATGTAATGGGCTTCTCATACACATACTTCTCAAAAATAATTTTATGGATGCTCCATAATTACTCTTAATGAGTGACATTCCTCCATTTTATCATACAAAATAAGTTAGCTTACTTCTTTCAACAAATGAACATAACAATCAATTTGGAGGTGCTTACATATGCATATAGGTGTTTACATATGCATGCCAAACAAAAACTTAGATATGAAAATACTTATCCATGGAATTAAAATAATACCATTAACCACTTGAAATGGTGTTGAGTAATCCTTTATGGGTTGTTTCCTCTATATGGCTTCTATATTAGATAGATTTTAGTTGCAAATCAAAATCTATGTGTTGCAACTATTCTTCTAAGGATTGATATCTTACCATTTTTACCTTTTGGAAATGGTGATATGTGTTTATAAATGCACTAATCCCTCTTTGATTATTCCTTATATAGGTGGGATTATTAAGTTTTTATCTCTTTTATTGGATATGATTGATAAGATTCTTCATTTGTTACCTCTTGCTTTGTAGGTGCATGAAAAACTTACCTATTACTTGTAGATGCCTTTTCCTTATTAGAAAGCTCCTTGAAATTATTTGGGTAATGTTTTGGATGAATATCCCAACATTATTCATGCCAATTCCCACTCATGTTGTAATGAGTGCAATTATTCTTTCCCATTCTCTTGGATGAAATTCCTTTCTTTCCCTTCTCCACATTCAAATTTAGAGAGTGGTATTTACAACTTGTATCCTTCCTCTTGAAAGACATGGGATTCTTTTGGATAGATTTTCTCTTCCAAAACATGGACATAAAATGGTTATTCATTTTTAAAAAAAACATGGATATGTATATCAATAATTATATGTTATATGTGTTAAGGTGTGGAGCCTAAAAGCTTCACCAAAGGAGCGTTTTGCAGCAGTTACAAGTTTACACAGTCACCAGCGTCGGTCAGGAGCGACCGACGTCGGTCAAGAGCAGTTCAGGAGACGCCGACATCGGTAGGGATCAGCCGATGTCGGTCACAGGCAAACAGGCAGGAACTGACGTCGGTTACCTGTGCGCCCAAAAACCTATTTCCGTGGATAGAACTGAGTGTTTGCATGATGGGATTAAGTCATAGTCTTAAGTCCACGTCTCTATTATTAGTAAGACTATTTTTAGAGCCCTTTTTAAGAGGCATAACTGTTGGTTGTAAACGCATGCTCAAGTTTCCTAATTATATATATAGGATTAGATCTTCTTAGCTTATTGTAGTGTATTGTAGAATGTTGAAGAATAGTACAGAATTGTATAGGTGAATCATTCCAAGGTGTTGGAGTTGATTATACTTGAGAGAGAGAGCTCTTGAGGGAAAGAGATCTAGAGAGAGATCTGTACATCTGAGAGAGGTGTGGAAGAAAAGAAGTTTCTTCAATTGTATTCCTTCTGTAAAGAGTTTAATACAAGTTTTCAGGGTGGTTTCTTGTATCTCTTGTTCTTTGCTATTTGTCATTCTAGTTACTTATCATTCTGATTTAATTTCGCGTTTATTGCTTTCATAAGTGTAATCAACATTGTTGGTTGATACCCAACAAGTGGTATCAGAGCTTGGTTGCAGGTTTTAGAGCTTGATACCAACAAGTGCTATCAGAGCTTAGGTTCACTAATAGGTGGTTCAGATCTGTGTAGTGTGTATTGATTACAGGGTACTCACAGGGTTTCTGCAGGGATTTCTGTTTGAGTGGGAGAAGCAATGGCAGAAGAAAGTAAACTGAGAATGGAGAAGTTTAATGGAAAAAATTATCAACATTGCAGAATGCAAATAGAGGATTATCTGTATCAGAAAGATCTATACTTACCGTTAGGTGGGATTGCAAAGAAGCCCACAGACATGGATGATGAAGAATGGGAAGTTCTTGATAGAAAGGCTCTGGGGTCTATAAGACTGATTCTGGCATCTACTGTGATATCTAATTTATCACAGGAAAAGTCTACGGTAGAGTTAATGACTAATTTAGCAAATTTGTATGAAAACCCTCAGCTTCTAATAAGGTATATCTTATGAAGTAGTTATTTAATTTGTGTATGCAGGAAGGTGGATCTGTATCTAATCATCTAAATGATTTCCATGGAATTGTAAATCAATTAAGTTCAGTCAATATAGTGTTTGATGATGAAATTAAAGCTCTTTTAATATTATGTTCTTTGCCTGAAAGCTGGCATAGCTTAGTAATGGTAGTTAGTAATACTGCATCTACTTCAAATATTTTAAAAGTAGAGGATATTGTTAGTGTAATCTTGAATGAGGAAATTCGCAGGAAAAGCAAAGAGGAAACATCAGGGAATGCTTTAAGTTTTGAGAGCAAGGGAAGGAAAAAAGAGAAGAGCAAGAAAGGGAAATCAAGGCCTAAGTCAAAGGTGAGAGGTAGATCCAAATCTAGAAATGGCAGGAAGCCACAATGCTGGAATTGTGGAAAGATTGGGCACATAAGCAGAGATTGCTGGTCAAAGCCTAAGGAGGACAATCAACACGAAGGAAAAGAAGAAGCAAAGGTTGCAAGTATTGCACAAGATGCTTTAATATTCTCTTTGCATAATAATATAGAATCTTGGGTTTTAGATTCTGGTGCATCTTTTCATGCTACCCCTAATAGAGAATATTTTAGTGACTATATCCATGGAGATTTTGGAATAGTGTATTTAGGGGATGATGAGCCTTGTAAAATTATTGGCAAAGGAAAAGTGCAGCTGAAAATGCAGAATGGCAACACATGGGTGTTGAGAGATGTTATGCATGTTCCCAACTTGAAGAGGAATTTGATTTCTGCAGGAAAGTTAGGGGATGAGGGTTGTATAGTAACTCTCACAGCTGAATCTTGGAAGGTGACCAAGGGTGCACTTGTATTGGCCAGAGGTAAGAGAGTAGGTACTCTCTATTTATGTAATTGTGTTACTAAAAATTCTCCTTCTGTATTATCTACTTTAGATGTGGATGCAAAATTGTGGCACTCAAGGCTTGGCCACATGAGTAAGAAGGGAATGTCAATTCTTAAGTCAAAAGCTAAGCTTTCAGATTTGAAAAGCATAGATCTGGATTTTTGTGAGCATTGTGTTTTTGGAAAATAGAAGAGAGTGAGTTTTCTCAAGACTGGGTCAACAAAGAAGAAGCATAAGTTGCAGCTTGTTCACACAGATGTGTGGGGACCGGCTCAGGTTGCTTCGATTGGAGGATCACAGTACTATGTTTTGTTCATAGATGATGCTACAAGAAAGGTATGGGTCTATTGTATTAAGAAGAAATCTAATGTATTTGAGACTTTTAAGATTTGAAAAGCTATGGTTGAGAATGAAATAGGCAGAAGATTGAAGTGCCTGAGATCTGACAATGGTGGTGAGTTCTGCAGCTATAAGTTCAACTGGTATTGTTATATGCATGGAATCCACAGGAAAAGGATGGTTCCAAGAACACCTCAGCAGAATGGAGTTGCTGAAAGGATGAATAGAATAATTATGGAGCGTGTAAGGTGTATGAGATTGCATGCTAGTTTGCCCTTAGAGTTTTGGGCAGAAGCTGTTGATACAACAGTGTACCTGATTAACAGAGGACCCTCTATAGCTCTGGATGGGGGAATTCCAGAAGAGGCATGGACAGGTAAAAAGTTAGATCTCTCATTTCTCAAAGTTTTTAGTTCTGAAGCCTTTGTGCACATTGATAAAAAAAATAAAAAGAAGCTGGATGCTAAGTCTATAAGGTGCACGTTAATTGGCTATGGCTCTGATGATTTTGGATTCAGGTTTTGGAATCTAGGAACTAACAAGATAATTAGGAGCCGTGATGTTGTTTTCAATGAAAAAGTGATGTATATTGATCAGCTGAAGAAGCTGAATCAATCTGAGCAGAGCAATGGAGAATTGGACGAGGTGACGGTCCAAAATGAGCTCGCAGGAAAAATTAATCACAGAAAGGAAAACACAGAGACCAATGTCAGCCAAGCAGGAACCGGCATCGGCAGAACAAAAACTGATGTCAGTCATACAGTGACCGATGTCGGCCAGATAGGAACTGATGTCGGTCAGGCAGAACCGACATCGACCAGTTATAGGCCTAGAAGTGACCGAGGTCGGTCACTGTCAGAGAATTTGGGTGGACAGTGTGTTGTGGATGAGTCTCAAACACCCATCAGGAGGTCAAAAAGGGTAAGTAAACTTTCAATTTGATATTCCCCTTCATTATTCTATTTATTGCTAACTGATGGTGGAGAACCAGAGAGTTTTCAAGAAGCAATATAGGTGGAGTCCAAGAATCAGTGGGAGCGTGGCATGGTTGAGGAAATGGAGTCCTTGAGAGAGAACCAAACATGGGATTTGGTTGAGTTGCCAGCTAGTAAGAGGACACTGAAGAAAAAATGGACCTATAGATTGAAGGAAGGTGAGAACAAACAGATGAGATATAAGGCCAGATTAGTAGTGAAAGGATTTGCACAAAAGCCAGGTATTGATTTTGGTGAGATTTTTTCTCTTGTTGTTAAAATGACTTCTATACAGACTGTATTGTCTTTAGTTGCTAATGAGGATTTGCATCTTGAGCAGCTTGATGTTAAGATAGCATTTCTTCATGGAGATTTGGATGAAGAAATATATATGGAACAGCCGAAAGAATTTGAGGTCAAAGGTAAGGAGAAGTTAGTGTGCAGATTGAAGAAAAGCTTGTATGGCCTCAAGCAAGCTCTCAGACAGTGGTATTTGAGATTTGACAGGTTTATGGCTGAGCATGTCTACAGTAGGTGTCAATCTGACCATTGTGTGTATTTTAAGAGATTGAATAATGGTAGATATATTATTCTGTTGTTGTATGTAGATGATATGCTGGTTGCAAGATCACACATGCAGGATATCTCTGAGCTTAAGGTGAAATTAGCTCAAACATTTGCCATGAAGGATTTGAGAGCAGCAAAGAAAATCCTTGGCATGAGTATTAAGAGAGATAGAAAAAATCACAGGTTGATTTTGTCTCAAGAGGATTATGTGAACAAGGTGTTGAAACGGTTCAATATGCAGGATGCAAAATCGGTAAGCACACCTTTAGCTGGACATTTTAAGTTGAGTAAAGAACAATGTCCTAATTCAAATGATGAGGTAGAGTACATGAGTAAAGTTCCATATTTTTCCGTAGTAGGGAGTTTAATGTATGCAATGGTGTGTACTAGACCGGATATTGCCCAAGCAGTGGGAGTTGTAAGTAAGTATATGGCCAATCCAGAGAAGGAACACTGGAAAGCAGTTCAGTAGATCCTTAGATATCTGAGAGGAACCAGCAGTAGGCATTTGTGCTATGGGGGTTTAGATACTTCTCTACATGGTTATGTAGATTCAGATATGGCAGGTGATTTGGATGGCAGGAGGAGCACCATAAGATATGTTTTCACTGTTGGTGGAACGGCGGTTAGCTGGATATCAAAGTTGCAGAAGGTTGTTGCCTTGTCAACTATAGAAGCAGAGTATATTGCAGTCACAGAGGCTAGCAAAGAGATGATATGGATGACACGGTTCATGGAAGAACTTGGAAAGGAGCAAGAGAGTTGCAGATTATACAGTGATAGTTAGAATGCAATTCATTTGGCTAAGAATTTGACCTTTCATTCAAGAACAAAGCATATACAGCTTAGGTACCACTTCATAAGACAGGTATTGGAGGATGGTGAGTTGAAGCTAGAGAAAATCCATACATATAAGAATCATGTTGATATGTTAACCAAGCTAGTTACAAAGGAGAAGTTGAATCTTCATTTAACTTCTGTTGGTCTTCATGATTGAGTTGAAGATGGAGGAACTAGAAGATGTTACTGTACAGGTACTGGTGCAGCTGTTTATCTCCAAGTGGGAGATTGTTAAGGTGTGGAGGCTAAAAGCTTCACCAAAGGAGCGCTTTGCAGCAGTTATAGGTTTACACAGTCACCGGCGTCGGTCAGGAGTGATCGACGTCGGTCAGGATTAGTTTAGGAGATGCCGATGTCAGCAGGGATCGACCAACGTCGGTCACAGGCAAACAGGCAGGAACTGACGTCAATTACCTGTGCATCTAGAAACCTATTTTTTTGGACAGAATCGAGTGTTGCATGATGGGATTAAGTCATAGTCTTAAGTCCACGTCTCTATTATTAGTAAGACTATTTTTAGAGCCCTTGTTTAAGAGGCATAACTGTTGGTTGTAAACGCATGCTCAAGTTTCCTAATTATATATATAGGATTAGATCTTCTTAGCTTATTGTAGTGTATTGTAGAATGTTGAAGAATAGTACAGAATTGTATAGGTGAATCATTCCAGGGTGTTGGAGTTGATTGTACTTGAGAGAGAGAGCTCTTGAGGGAAAGAGATCTAGAGAGAGATCTGTACATCTGAGAAAGGTGTGGAAGAAAAGAAGTTTCTTCAATTTTATTCCTTCTGTAAAGAGTTTAATACAAGTTTTCAGGGTGGTTTCTTGTATCTCTTGTTCTTTGCTATTTATCATTCTAGTTACTTATCATTCTGATTTAATTTCGGGTTTATTGCTTTCATAAGTGTAATCAACATTGTTGGTTGATCCCCAACAATATGACCATTCTTCTTACATTTTAAGAAAACAATAGAAGATTTGGTCTTTTCATACCTTCTTACGTTGTCTTTTGTGCAAGCATGATGAAGTGGTAATGTGTTACCTCATTATTTAGGATCTTCACCTCTATTTGGATATTCTTTCCATTATTAATTGATTCTTTTCCCATTATTTAAAGGTTATCCCTTTCTTGATTCAAGTTTCCATTCACTCACATGGAGTGATTATGTGTTATATCCTTCTTCATGGAGTTTTTGTACTCTTCTTGGAGACTCTTTATTGACCCTTTAAGGTGGCTCAATTCCACCTTCTTCTTCATGATATACCTACCCATTATTTTGAGAAACAAACTCCTCATTATATTTGACAAAATAAATTATTCCATTACCATGCATGGGTTAGTTTTGTAGAGGTAGTGACTTGGATTCTTTGTTGTTTGAAATTTTACTTACTTCAGTTGTCTTGGAGCATTCTCTAGTCAATTATTTGCCACTAACATACCCTAAACCTGTGTATTGAGGCCTTTCCTTAACCATTATGGGATTAGTCATTCCTTGTCCATTGATATCAAGGCCTTTTCCATCATAAACCATCTTGGTTAGCAACTTCGATCTCACACAGTTAGTATGCTTCTCAAATTTACCAAAGGAAGCATATTTATCTTGATGGAAAGAAAGAGAATATGGTGGAGTGCTTACTTTTCATACCTCTATCATGGTTTTTTCATCTTTGGTAGAGGATGGTCTCATTGGCATGGTAGACTCTTCTCTCTCCTTCACTTCCTCACCATCTTATAACTTTTCCAACATATCTTCTTTGGCTTGAAACTCGTGGTGTAACTCTTCAATGATACCCATGATAAATTCTCCATGACTAATCACTCTATCTTGCATCTCTTGATTCTCATCTTCTAAGTACTGCCACAGATTTATTAATATAATTTTTTCCTCTTGAATTTTCCAATTTATTTCTTTAATATCTTGAAGTCTTTCTCCCTTCAAAGCTTTGTCCATGGTTAAACTTGTAACTAAGAAACATGTACTTCCTTGTCAACAAACAAACATAGAACAATATAACATAATGTAGAAATGTGTTAGGAAACCCCTTCAAGGCAAATGAAAACCTATTATGATACCAATCTAATCGATAAACCAAGTTGATATTCCACTCTAATATAGATTTTTATAAATAAGGTGTTGTTCTTAAGTCCTATGCCATATAACAACACTAAAAATTATGTTTTAAGATGTATTCCAACTATAATAATTATCATATATAGCATAAAAAATAATATGTATCCCTTCACATGTAATCTCTGCATGTTATGTATGTTGCATACATTACTTCACACTCTAAACATGTCACTACTCCATACATGACTGCAATTAAAAATCTTACATAGAAGTGTAATACCAAATGTGAAATTATTTAACCTTTAAGAAATAACTACTATGTTTGTTAAACATGAATCTTGAGCTCTCTTATGTGTTTGTTGTATTATGATAATTTTAGGGAATGTAAACATGCAAATATATGAAATAAACACATCAATAAAGAGAGATAACACAAGACATACCTTGGATAAATTCAATATGAGAAAACTCTAACAAGATTGATACCCCACTTCCTCATCTCCACTATGTTCTACAATTTACAAGCTTTCTACCTTCTTGGGTTTACAAGGAAAAACCAACCTTATGGCTCCCAAACTCATAATGATCTATGCATTTTTTGGTGGAATACTTGCCTCTCAAGCAATAAAAATTACTAAACTCAATTTTTTTAGTTGTGTAGTCATCAACTCATTCACTCATATAGAAAAAATGAGTTGATAAAGGAATAAATTAATGCATTCCTCAATTTCATCCACTTGAATGCTAGGATCTAATGTTTCTTTTCCTTTTGATCTTTCTCGATCATAATTGATGAGTACGGCCTTGCCAAAACATGTATTTAACCTTTCTCAAGCCTCTAAATTTGTCAAATTAAGTTGAAACATTAAAAAACACTTCATATTCCTTGGTTCTAGAGGTCACAATTTTTGTTCTAGAGGACAATAGTTGCTAGCTTCGAAGGTGAATAATTAACTCCCAATATCGACTAGAAAGCAAGTCTACCAGTGTCAAATTAATATAAATTTTGCATACAACCTCAAAATGATGTGGAATTTTTTTAACTTGTTAAATTTTTTAAGATGAATCTAAATATATAATTAAAAATTACTTTTAAAACCAAACATATATTTGTATCTTGTACAATAGAAACCAATACTTTTATAGGTCTTAACATGTTGCATATTACTCATATTTGATAATTGATTATTCTACCAACTGTTGGATGATAAATATGATCAAATTTTTAATTATTAGGTGTCTTGGTCACAAAAATAATAATATAGGCCATGTAACTTATCATATTATTCCTATACTTTTTTGAATGGGCATGTTCTCATTCTACACAAGATAGGAATATTATCAATTGTTAGAGGCCAATATGGATGTGTCCATTCCACAAAGATAAGAATATTAGCTTCTTAATTGATAAATTTTAACCAACATGATATGTATTCTTAACTTGTATATTCTACGCAAGATAAAAATATAGGCCTATAGTGTTCATATTATCCATATCTTGTTTAGAATGGGCATGTGCCCATTCTACACAAAATAGGAATATTATCTACTATCAGAGGCTAATCTAGATGTTCCCATTCCACACAAGATAAGAAAATTAGATTTTTAATTGATAAATTATGAGAAATATTCCATGTATTCTTAACTTATGTAGCCTATACAAGATAATAATATAGGCCTCTAATGTTCATATTATTTCTATCTTGTTCAGAATGGGCATGTGCCCATTCTACATAAGATATAAATATTATCGATTGTCAAAGGTTAATGTGGATGTGCCCATTCCATACAAAATAATAATATTAGTTTCTTAATTGATAAATTCTGATTAACATAGCTTATATTCCTAACTTGTGTAGTCTACACAAGATAAGAATATAGGCCTATAATGTTCATATTATTTCTGTCTTCTTCAAAATAGAAATGTGCCAATTCTACGTAAAATAGAAATATTATCAACTGTCAAAGACCAATGTGGATGTGCCCATTGAATGAAAGATAAGAATATTAGCTTCTTAATTGATAAATTATGAGCGATATGGCTTGTATTCTTAACTTGTTTAGTCTACACAAAGTAATAATATAGGCCTTTAATGTTCATATTATTCATATCTTGTTTAAAATAGACATGTGTCATTTCTAAACAAGATAGGAATATTATCAACATTAACCACTATGGATGTTTATGTTCTTTTATCAATCCTTTGAGAATTCATAGGTTTAAATGTTAATAACCATCTTTTTAAATTTATGATCCGGTGACAAGTATCTAAATAGTTTGTTTTTACATGGTTTTAAACATGATTTCAACATATATTTAATCTTTGACAATCATAATCTAATTGATAAATTATGATTAATTATTTATAACATGGAATAATGGTTCTTGTGGGTAATTATATCTATTGAGATATTTCATTTATTTAAGGTGCATCAGATTGGGAGAAAAGATATAATGAGTAGTTTTTAAAAATATAATCTTCATCTAAGTATCACAATGACCTCTAATTATTTCATTCTTATCAAGGTAACATCAAATGGTTGGGATAATGATAAACATGAAATACATTTCAAAGAATGTATTAAGTGTTCAGGTGGAATAAATAAACAACAATGTGAGTTTATGTCAATTCATTAAAATAGAGATGGAGGTTATTTTATATAAAAAAAGTGGCATGGTTCATTTAACAAAACATCAAAAAGATTCATATTATTCTTACGATTGGAAATTATAAATGTATACAAATGGAGATACCACTGAAGTGGAAATCAGTTAAAGTATTTGTAATGGAATTATAATAGAATTTAGAAGACTTCGTCAATATGAATTTAATTTCATTCATCACCCACTACTTAAATATGGATAAAGAATTAGAAATAAAAACTTTTTATTCAAAAATGTTTACATATATGAGGTGGAAAATATTCTCCAGATTAGAAAAATAAACTTTTGTATGACACTTTCAAGAGATAAGGACATTTATAAGGGAGAAAACTATATTGAAGCAAGTTGAAAAATAATTTAATAAAAGTGAATCTTCAACATCTCAATAGATTCCACTTTTCCAATTCAATAAAAAATCATTCAAGATTAGAGTTGAATGATGTCATCAAGCTCCTTATAAATAACAGTATTGATCCCTTGATTTAATCAGTTGTAGACACTAAATTTGAAATATATATCACCTCAGTATTATATAGTTTGCAATTACTTCTCATGGTTGTACCCCTCAATTCTTAAAACCTTGTTATCGAAAGGCTCGCATCCGCTATCTCTTGTGCCTATTGCTTATTCCATAGTCCAAACATGTGTTATTATAATGACCAGGACTTCTATGGCTCTAAAAATGCTATAAAATTGTTTATCATCATCTTCTATAAGTTTTGGACATGATCCTATTTTTTAGCTTCCTAGACACTTGTGTTTCAGCTAGACATCTATGTCAATACTAGTGGCATATGCCAAACTAAGTGTCCAGTACCCTAAAGTCATAATAAATATAATTATAACATGTTTGTATGGTTGGACTAAGTGTTTTAATGTGAGATATTTTTAAAATGAATTGGTATATATACAAGATCAATCCTCATTCATTCCTCACCTAACATAGACCTAGAAACTCACAAGGAAACTTACCAAAAACATTCAATCAAGCATTAAAGTGAAAAAATATTGCCTATTATTTCCTATTTCAATATCAGTCATAGGAATAAGCCATCTACTAGTCTAATGTATTGAAGGAGAAATATATGAGCCATATTTTCCAAGTTACAAGTTAGATCACTTTATTTACTTTTTTATCACACATTGCATCTTGATAGGCATACAAGCCAACACATAAGGTATAATTACATAAGTCTAAGGCCCTCTTTGAAGTATTGGACATGTAAACAACACCCATTGACAGAGGCATCCTTGGGGAAACTTGACACTATATGCCCACTAACCTATTTGTCACTCCAAGGATGAGAAAGCTAGGTTTTGATTATTTTTTAAAGAGTGATAGCTTGTATGTGAGATATAAACACATCAGAGCAAAGGCAACAAAAAACCTAGAAGGTTCCATGTAGTTTCACTCATATCCAATAAATATTCTATACTAGACACTTACGTTCAAGTCATATAGTAGAATTGACATAACTGTCCAGGTCCAACACAAGTGTTTGAGGTCCTAAAATGTAAAATTATATAATCTAATGATTGTTCCAAGATCCTGATCCGATCTACTTTTGACATGTTCTGACCTAGATCCACATGTGCATAGTAAAATAGTTAAATACTCTTATTTCTAATTTATTACACTATTAATTAATAGTTATAGTTTTTATTTTAACATATCTCAATATATAAGTAATTAATTGGCCTGCTATAGATTTATTTATCACCCTTGTACTTATTCATTTCTATATTATTAAACCTATACTATATTGATCCGTATCAATTTAGAGTTAAACACTAGTTTTGATTGGTTGGTTAACTCTATGTTTTGAAATCTTGTGCCTCTTCAGCAAGAGGTAATATTTATTCCCTTCATAAAAGTAATTGGAAATATCTTTGATATTGAGTTCGAATATAAATTACACGATTCTAAGACTAAATTCTACAATATCGATGGATAACATATCATCATAGCTCAAAACATTAACCTGACAAACTATGAGATTTTTTATTTTTATTAAAGACAAAGGCCAACTCGTATTCTTTTTGCTAGAGCCATAACATAATAGATAATCATTATGTACAAACAACAAAATATAGCCAATAAAACATGGGTTATAATAAAGTTTATTGACCAATTGTACAAAACTAGGGTAATATGAATCATAGAAAAAATACGACAAAGCCTTGGTTCTGACCATAATAAAGCAGATACTATAAGTTACTTGAAATAAATATTTCAGTTCAACTAATAATAAAACAAATAAAATAAAATATTCATCTATTACTCTATATTTTTTATTAATGTAAATTGATTTTATGTTCACATATAGGTATACAAACAAGAGATTTTGAATATTTAAAAAAAAAATGGATAGCCTTAGTGATAAATTGTCATTTCTCCTCCTTACCGATGAAATCTAGGGAAAATGGGTTCTATATTTTTATCTTTATAAATGGTGGGTTACTTTGTTACCCTAAGAAAGAAAGTGACTAGAATTTCAAAGAATTTTTTTTTGGGTCATCTTACAAAAAGATAATTCAGAGGGATAATGGGTATGTTTAAATAATAATTATTTGTACTCGTCGATAAAGTTATTAGTGAAGTTTAGTTGTGAGTGACTCTTGAACATAGTGTGAAAGTAGAAATTTTTAAGTGCCTATTACAAAAGAGTGAAGGAGAACAGAGTCTCAAAGATAATAATTATAGACTATTTGAATTCATGGGTTCTTGAAGTAGTTCTTATGGAATGCACTACATCAAATATGATCAAAAATTTTGGCATGTATGAAACTCACTTTATTCAACTATATGAGGAATTCAGAGATGAAAAAGGCAAAACAAAAACTATTCAAATAGGGCAAGAGATTTAGACAAAAATAGAAGATAATACAATAATATCAAATAGTCTATCAACCTCCTAGAACTATAGATATCATCAGTTACTACACATTCTCAACCAAGGGAGGAAGATATTTATAAGTTCACATCCAATGTGTTTTTCCTTTTCTATTGGAAAGATTATTGGAAGCAGTAAAAAAGCATCTTTTGCCACTTTGTTCAGAGGGATATTTTTACAATATTGTGACTAATATCACACAAACTAATATTATATATCTTCTCTCTTACATTAAGATAGTGTAATGAATTATGTGTGCATATTTCTTGTTCAAGTACTTAAAGCTTACTTGTTTCATAATTTTGTACACATCTATATGGAAAAGTCTAAAGACAATAATGAAATCATTTTTAAAGGATGTTATAGGTTTTTGAATGATGAAGGTGGGTTCAAGGGATTGTCGATGATATTTAACATTTATGGTGTCTATAATTCAAAAGACAAACTCGATGAAGAAGTGGGAATAGAACTTGATGGGTCACACATCGAGTCTTTAGATATTGTAAGGTCAACCGATATTAAGATTGCCTTATTAGAATATTTTATTAAGTATAAAGATCCATAAATTTCTAAGAATACTTGTTAACAAGATGCAGCATAAACTCATCTCTTATTTTAATACTTTATGGAGGCACAAATGCAATACAAGTTGCCACAAGTTTAAAGATGACCTCATTAATATGTATAGTACAAAATCTAAAATAGGGGATGATGTTTAAAAATTACTACAAACATATCACTACACCTTTAGATACATATATTGTTTGATAATATCATAAAAATTATGTACTACACTAAATTATTCTCATATTAAAAATCAATACTTTGGATCGTGGCATATGCTACAACGAATTATCTATATTACACTATTTCTAAGAATGGATGGCCACCTGCTATTAGATATAGTTATCTATGCATTTGATAATGGGTGGACATCCATTCTAAATAATTTTGAATTCGCATTCTAAACTTTTATGTTTTATGTTGGTAGATTTTTTAAGTCGTTATAAAAATGATGAATGTAGATGATGAATTAAATAATGAGGTTCAATTAAATCAATGCTCAACTTTAACTCAAAAGGAGAAAACTAAACATGTACTAACCAACAAGATGAACTTCATCAAAACATATAATTGATTATGGTAAACACAACTATATCAAAGCATGCATCATTAATTATCACACTTGGCTCACAAATAGATATTAATTCATGCTTATCAATTATTGAAAACTTCATTACTTCTGAATGTTGGTTTGATTCTATTTTTCAAGCACTAAATAATTATAATTTTAATTTGTTATGTATATTTTATTGGAGATGATGTATAATCTGTACAAATTTTTAAGAATACTGGTAAAATATTAAATGACATATTACTATTACATTTAAAAATACATTCAATATAAAATTAAATCTTAATATTATTATTTTATGTTGTGCCTCCAAAAAATATTTGTTTGTTTTCAACTTATAAGGATTGTCAATTCAAAAATATTGTTTGGAAAATAATAACACGTTCCAAGTCAACAACAAGCACATACAGTGAAGAGAATATTTCACCTAGTTTTTAATGGTTGCATCAACACAATTTCAAATAACATTTTGGTTTACATTTGATACAAATGTCAACATAGAAAAAATTACAACAAAATTACTAATAGAAGCTAAAGTGGAAGCTTGTCCTTTAATTTTTGGGGGTTATGAGCATTGCGAAAAAAAATAGGGAAATATTTATTAAAAATTTAGATATTATTGAGAAGGCATCTGGAATTTAATTTTGTAAGTACTATTATAGTTAACCCTTTGAACAAACATATATTTGAAAAACAATTATCATTTCAATGAAGGTTTCTTCTGAAAAATATTTTAGAAATAAAAAATGGCTTATGGTGATATTTTTATACAACTAATCTTGATTGGGGATGCAAATAATGTGAGGAGTTTTTGAAAAAAACTAGTTTATCTATGGCAAATTTTAAACAAAAAAGTAAATGAATTTGAGTTTACATTGTTTAATATATAAAATAATTTTTTATATCATTTTTCAAATTACTTTACTACCTAATTTTATTGATAGTTAGATGTTTTCATTCATAATTTTACATCCCAATTTTTTGATAAATTTATACTATTGAAAAAAAAAAATCAAACATTTTTGTTACAATAGTTTCACCCAAATGTTTTTGCTACTATGAGTTTCTTAGAAAAAAATAATCTTTAAATTTCATTCTAAGTTAGTGTCTAACATAAAATAACACAATGGTGGCAAGAACTTAAATTTAAAAAATATTATTAGCTCACCTTATTAAAACAGAATTTTTTGTATTAGTTGACTATTTAAGATATCATTCCACTTAGAAGGAAATTGTTAGTATTAGGAGTAGGAGTGTTATTTAGAGTTCCAGGGATTACTAAATTTACATCGTTGACTGAATAGCTAGATTTTTCATATTCATGTTACAAATATTTCTCTCTGATTTATTGAAGATTACAAGGAAAAATTTTGATATTAAGTTGTGGTTTACTTACTTGAACTCAAGAGTATAACATTTTTTCATTCAACACTTTGAATGGCTATGAAATGTGAAATTTATTTTTAAGTGAGGGATATCATAATGTGAAATTAGAAATAAATTTATCATATCAAAAAAAAGAAATATTGTACCAGTATAAAAAAAACATGCAAAAGCTTAAAGTAATCCTTCCATGATAGGGTTTTTTAGTTAGGAAATATTCTAAATTAATATCATGTAGTTCACATAATGAGCCCAAGATTGGTCTCCAACCATGGATTTGGTTCATGAAGTGACTCATGCCTTCCACTAAATGTGTGAAATTCCTACATAACTATAAAATATGAATTTAATGTGATATAAGTGGAATAAATTTAAATTAAAAAAAATTAGAATAAAATAGTATTTCAAAATTGTATAAAAATGACTCATGAATAAATGTATAATTTGTTTAACCCTTTTTTAAGATATGAAGGGTTAAGGGGGTAGAATCATATATACGTAAAGATGAATAAAATTATTATGGAGTAGACCAATTAGTTAAAAATTCAAATAAATGAATATTCTAAATTAAAATGTTAAGTTATGATAATTATATAAATTACACTTGAAAAAATAGTTTGATTGTATAAATACGAAGAACAAATAATACTTAGTTTATCTACAAATGGACAAGTAGATTTGAAGTATAGAGGTGGAAATAGGAAGGGGCATAATTAGGACCCAGTCGTCACATTCTATAAATATTGTTATTGGAGGCCTGGACACTTGTGTCAACTTATGGACACTTGCAATGATGTTTTTATCATGATCTCGATGCAACTATCCTGCAAGGAATATTTATTGTATTGTGAAGTGACCATCTGAAACTTTCAAGGTTTTATGTTGCCTTTATGTTGATGTCTTTTGTTTATGCATACATGTTGTCGATGATTGTGTATGGATCAAACATTAGCTTTTCACCTTAAGTCTTTATACCTTGCCCAAAAAAAGGTTAATGGGTTCACAGTGTCAAGCTGACCTTAAACCCCTCTATCAATGAGAATTACCTACATAGCCAATACTTCAAGGAGAGCCTCAGACTTATGTAGTTCTCCCTAGGTGTTAGCATGTGTGTGTACAAGAGTGAAATATACTATACATAAATGTATGTAATGATCTAACTTTTAACTTGACAAATATTGCTCATGACTTGTTCTTTGAGTGTTTCAGACATGTAATATGACTACTTCTATGGGTGATATGAAAATATAGAAGAATAAGTCAATAGAACTTAGTTGTGTGATTGATTGATTGAGCTTAAATAGGTACTTTCTTGGTATTTTCTAGATAAATAATGTGTAAACTTAGATTTGTATTTATACCACATGTTTTGAAAATATCTCATAGTAAGATTCAATAAGATAAATGGGTTGACCCATAATATTTGAAATATTTTCAAATTAGATTATTTTTTATAACTAGATAATAATAATTGGGACACATTTTCTTCGATGTGTCTCTATGTAGGATGCAAGTGTTTGGTAGGTTAGGAAGTTATTGAGGATCTGAAACTAATAGTAAAGGATATATATTAGATTTTAAGCTTTGTGTACAATGCAAGAGATCTAGGTTATCATAAATGATTGGCTCAGACCATAAGATAAGTAATTAGGCACAGTGATATGGCGAATGCGAGCCTTTCGATAACAAGAAGGTCTAAAAATGAAAGATAATGACCTAATAAGTATTTATCAAATATATAAGACCGGAATGATATATAAATTATATTTTAGTATCTATATTTTTTCCCTTTAATCTAGTAATGCATAAAGATAAAATTACAAGGTTAAAAAAAAAGTGTGTACCTGGGTGTGTATAATACACATTGCCTTTGCTTAAGCTCATTTTGAGTGTTTTATTGGTGTATGCCCTATAGCCAAAATTATATTATAGTATAAATCAATGTATATAATTTGAAATTTGACATAATTGAAATGTTTGAAAATAAATAGAGCAAGGAAAGAGTACACATGTGTGATGATGTAATAGTGTTTCCCCTTGGTACTTTCACTTGGTAAAGATGATTCCTTATGAAGTATTGCAGTTAAGAAAGGTTAATAACTAAACCTTGGATATTTTAATAGGGAGATTGGAATATAATTATGCCCTCAATCCATTGCAAGGGTGAGTTATGACATGGTCAATGAGATCATTACATCCCAATCGCACTTCTCAAGTGACAGTATAATAAAATCTAAGTTAAGTGGTATAACCAACTCAAATTGTAAAATAAAAGTAGGGTTTAGGATGTTGAGGGTGTTGAATCTCAACCATACTACTAAATGGAACCAACTATTGTAGACAAAAAAAGCTCAAACCAGTGCTTCCTAGTGAAAATGGTGTTTTTGATAAAGTATTGGTGCTTATTGATAAATATGTTTGAGTAAGTTTGAATATGTATTTATAATTTTCGGTGCACTTGCATAGATTATGTACCTCTAATGTGTTTCAAGCTGAAGTATCTATCAAAATGTAAACTTAACTTTATAACTTTGTATAATATTTGTCACAAATCTAAGAAACTCTATCTAAATCTTTTTAAAAATAATGTAATGTATAGAATTATAACCCAAGTGTATACCTGAATCATGTAAACTGTAATAAAATTCTAAAAATTCTAAAAATTGTATAAGTCTGGAGTAATGTCTAAATGACATGCCCCCACTAATATGCCTCCCCTTTTGAAGTGAGTAAAATAGAATCTAGTAGTTACTTTACTTCAAAGGGATAAGATAACTATATAATTTGTGTATGAATCATGTATCATATAGAAGTAGCATGTCTAAGTAGATATATCAATGAAGCTCTTAATATGTGATCATAAAAAAAACTTAAGATACATGATATAGATCATGGAAACCTCTAAAAAGTAATAATATAAACTCAACAAACAATCAAGCACACACATAAGAGCACTCAATGTCACATAAAAAAGGTCTAAGGAGACCACAAACAAAGAGCATATTCAAAGTTTGCATACTGAAAGGAATGACATATTCAAATGTCAAAATATAAAGTAACATATAGTAGCACAAGGGCCAACAAAAAAGGAACATATTCAAATTTTCTACAAGCAAGACAATAGCAAACAAGAAAAATACACTCAAAGAAGTAACAATATGAATAAATGAAGTATGAAAAACCATCATAATCATATCACATTATTCCATGCATGTATGTGTTAGCAAAAATGTCATGTAATATAGTATATCAAGTACATTGTGAAATATGTACACATGAGTATAGGTATGTGTAAATGTTAGGATATAAGATCAACATGATAATTTAGAAATGATAATAAAGTAATGTAACATTTATCAATCATGATCAAAGAATCGAATGCCCCCAACGTAGTATATCACACAAAAAGAGAAAAGATCCAATATTTGTATGTACAAGTATCATGGTTATAGGGTATGCCTATATCACTCTGAAGTATGCATGAAACATATATGTGTATAAAAATAATATGCTATCTACTAACACAAAGTAAACAACATAGATGTCAAGGAGATAGTAAACATGTGAATGCTGAATATTTTTGTATTTTTTATTTTATTTGAATATTTTTATATTTTCTTGAATATTTAATTTTTTTAATATTTTTGTAATATTTGGAAACGAAAAAGATCTAACCTATGATCCCATGTAAAGGATGATCAGGTATTTTCAAACTTAGAATATGGTACATCAAATTGATGATACTGTCAAGGAGCATGTATGTGTGTCATATTTAAAACTATAGAATATATGGTACTTTACATATGTCTCATAAGACTTTGTGGTTGTAAAGAGGTAATTAAAAGAGTATGGCTTTGTGGAACCCATTTTTTAGTACTCTGTGATTTTTTCATTGTAACTATAATTATAACATGTTTATTTTCTCTTAGCAACTAGGTAGACTGTGTAGGTGTAGATGAAGATTCTATGGAATCCATTGTGTATCTCTAATCAAATAGTATCTCAAGTATGGGCCACCGAGAAAAGGAGATCACCTATTGTTTACCCTTCCATAGATGATTAAACATAGCAATTTATATAATTAGTTATCTGAGAATAAACTTATCTTGTTCAAGTGGATGTTCATATAGAATTTTAGAATCTATGACTACCTTGTTGGTATGAATGTATTTAATACACCCATGCACTATGGAAGGTACTGAACAAATTTTATATATCCAAGATCATCCCAATAACATATTAAAGACTTGTGTATGGTATAATTAAATAATTAGTAACTACATATGTTGGACCAACTTGTAAAGGTAAATCGATCTAACCAATAATGTGTTGTGATGTCCCATCAAATGCTCTAACCATTTTGATCAAAGGGTATAAATTATTATATGTATATCCCAAATGTGTAAGCAATGTCATGGTACATATGTTCTCACTAGCACCGTTATTGATCATAACAATATATATACATTGATGATCAATAAAAGCTCAAATGAATAATGAATGGAGATTTTAGTCATCATCTAAAAGTTCACTATCATCAAATAAAATAAAAGTTCTTTGAACCATATGAGGTATTGTGCATGTATAAGTGCCAATAATATCATCTAATGGGTACCCATAATATGATGGGAGAGGATGTGTATTATATGTCATTTGCACTTCTAGATATTTCTTAGAATGATCTTACAATGGATTGTTAAATATATTCTAGTTTTGATGGTCATCAGGTTGTGAAGGTGAATCTTTTGGAGGATCATCAAAAGTAATTTGTTGATTATCAAGAAGATCTTGGATCTTATATTTCAAGGTATAACATATGTTTTTAGAACGCCCGGGGTCTTGGTGATAGTCATAATATGCATTAACATCATATCTTTTTGGTAGAGGTTCACTCATACCAACCTCTATGGGATGAGGGAGAGATATGAGATGACACTCCACAAGCTTATTAAGTATCAAAGATAGAGAATTGGATAATCATGTAAATTGTCTCTTATGTGCATTAGATAAGATGAGCTGATTAGGTTGTTGTGACACTACATTAATCATTGTGGTCATTTCCATTTTAAGTTCTGTAAGTTTTACCTTGTAGCTTGGTTTGATATGAAACTTGGTAAAATATGTGGTTGGTGTATTTTCTACATATTTAAGCATGTTCAAGGAAACAAGTTTCATTTATCGATCTCAGACAATATGGCATAAGTCATCAAAATATTTAAATTTCTTGAAAATAATGGACTCATGTAATGGTGCAAACAAACTTTGTTTGATGATGTCTTGAATCTTTTTATCTACCATTGGATTTGTCATTTTAGTTAATATTGTTATGTATCTCAAAACATATTCATTGATAGGTTCATTGGTTCATTGTTTGATGTTAGCAATTTGTGCATATGACATCTTTTCAGTGATGGTGATGGAAAAATGTGCTAAAAACTGATTCATTAGGGGTTTGAATGATTTCACTAATTGAATTTATAAGTCATAGAACCATCTTAAAACATATTACTTTAGGCTCCTTAGAAATAATTTGGTCAAAATTTTATCATTTGAAGTATAATCAAGGCATGTTGCATAAAAAGATCAGATATGTTGTTCAAGATTGCCCTTGTCATCATAAAATGTGAACTTGGGTGCAACAAAATCAGTTGGCAAATGGTGCAAAGATATCTTAGGTGTTGAAAAATTATGTAATGCAACTTGTGAATCAATAACATGTGTTGATTTCAAAGCATTTTATTCAATGTTGGTAACCTTAGCTTCCAAATTTTTTATAACTTGGAGAAGAGTTTGCGTTGTAAACGTATTAGGATTAAGATTTAATATTTGAGAAGCCACCAAAGGGGATGAAAACACCACTGGGGTTGACATAGGCATTGAAACTGGTAATTGAGTTAAAGTATTAATTGTTCCCATGGAGAATATGGCAAGAGTTATCCTATCTAAGGGTTCACCATTATTAGATGTGGAAGCATGAGCCTTAGCATGGTAATTGATTTCTTCATGGGTAACATGTAAGAGTGCATTGATTAATTTTTTATTTGTATTTAGATGGTTGGCTAAGGCTTCTTTATCTTCCATTTTGAAATGATCTTTGTTAACATTTTACATATTTGACAAATGAAAATAAAGGTGCCAAAGGAAATTGAAAAGCTCAGATCTACACATTACTAAAATAAGAAACCCTAGAAGATTAAAACCCCTAGAACAAGCTAGAAGTTGTATGAGAAGGCACAGTGCTCAAGGTCACCAAAAGTTTAAGTCTTTTTTGAGGCATAGAGGGTTAAGGGGGTAGAATAGCAGATACATAAGGATAAATAAAAATATGTTAGAGTAGGCCAATTAATTAAAAACTTAGATAAATGAATATTCTGAATTAAAGTGTTGAATTATGCTAAATATAGAAATTTCACTCAAAATGGTAGTTTGATTGCATAAACACAAAGAAGAGATAATACTTAGCTTGTCTGCAAGTACACAAGTAGCTCTAAGAAGTACAAAAGTGGAAACATGAAAGGGTAAGATCAGGGCCTAGTTGTCAGATTCTATAAATCTTTTTCCAGTGGCCTAAACATTTGCATCGACGCTTTTGCCCTGATCTTGACATAATTTTCCTGTTCAAAATATTTACTATATTTCAAAGTGACCACCTAGAACCTTTTGGGTTTTCTATTGATGTCTTTTGTTCACATGCACAAGGTGTTGATGACTATGTATGGATCAAACTCTAGCTCTTCACCTTAGGTCTTAATACTTTGCCAAAAATGGGTTAATGAGCTCATGATGTTATGCTGACCTTAAGGATCTCTCTGTTAATGAGCATTGCCTACGTAGCCAATACTCCAAAGAAAGCCTCAAACTTATGTAGTTCTCCTCTAGGTGTTAGCTTTTGTGTGCATAAGGGTGCAATATATTATATGCAAAGGCATGTAATGTTTTAGCTTGTAACCTGACAAATACTACTCATGGATTATTTTTTGAGTGCTTCAAACCTCTAATATGATTGTTTCTATAGCTGATATGAAAATGTGGAAGAATAGGAAGATAAAACTTAATTGTGTGATTGATTGATTGAGCTTGAATAGATGCTTTCTTAGCATTTGTTAGATGAATAATCAATAGGCTTAGATTTGTATTTATACCACACCTTTTGAAAATATCTTATAATAGGGTTTAATAAGACAAATTGATCGACCCATAGGATTCAAAAGATCTACAAATTAGATAACTTTTGAAGACTACAAATCCGAACACTTGCATCAACACAAGTGTCCCTATGTGAGATGCAAGTGTTTGACAGGGTAGAAATTTGTTGAAGATCTAAAACTGACAGTGAAAGATATATATATCACATTTTAAGCTTTCTATATAGTGTAGAAGATCTAGAAATGAAGGGTAGAACCTTGATAGGTATTTGTCAAGTATACAAGACTGAGATGTTATATAAATCAGATTTTAGTATCTACACAGTTACACACAAAAAATAATAAAATACAACACTTTCTCAAAAAACATATAAAATATGCGATTCCATATATTGGTACAATGTAATAATGAATACATCAAAGTATATATATATATATATATATATATATATATATATATATATATATATATATATATATATATATATATATACTGGTTTACATGATACAAGTATAACATATACAATGTCACTCAAAAATGGACTGATACAAAATACAAGGAAAAAAACTGGACTTCCCAGAAACAAGGACAAATCATAAATTATAAAAAATAAATCCATAGAAAGGTAACCAAAGCTATACCCAAAAAATTAGCAAGCAGGAAGCCATACTAAAGAAGAGTATCTTCCACAACAATTACAACTAGAGTCCTCCCAAAGGCATCATTGTTGGTTATGGAAACCACATCATCTTCGCTCTCACCCAAAGAGACCGACACCACACTAGCTCAAGGAGCAGAATTATCACCATCTTAAAACCAATAGAAAACCTAATAATTCCCCTATTTCCACAACTATTTTGAATCATTAGTTTAATCACAACAGATGACTCCTTTGACACTCACTTCTCCAAGATCCTCTGTAGCAAATTCAAAGGAGAGCATATACTTGCCATATTGAAAGAAGGGGGAACAAAACCCAGAGGACCACTCCACCCGAAATTGTGCCAACAAATTATCCACATAGGTAGACTTGAACATGAAATGCTCTTCAAGTCCTTGGAAGACCGAAAGGGAAATGAGACCAAAACACTTATAACCAAAAAACAAAAATGTTTGGGGATATCCAAGACCATTGCATCCAAGCTTGCTTCAAGCCCAAGGCAAAAGTAAGGCTACACAAAATGCTTACTTTTTCCTTGGAACATAAAAAATCTTAACCAATCATAGCCTATATAACCTCTATAATCTATGCCGATTGAATCCATAAGACCATGTTTAGCCTTCCTTTGGAGACCTTGTAACAAAAAGCCATTTCCCATTTTTTCACCTATAATGGAAATAGAGGTTCAATGACAACAATCATTTCGCTTTGATCCATCAAGAGAGGATCCTTGCTAATTACCCAAGAAGATTGCGAAAAAAAGAAGTTGTTAAGAATTATTCAAGAGTTTGTCTTTCAAACCCTAGTGCAGGTTGCTCATGAAGATAGCGGCAATCTTTGATTTTTCTTTTCATCTAATCTCATAACATAGAAAATATTGACCAATGATAGCCTATATAACCTCTATAATCTATGCCAATTGAATCCATAAGACCATGTTTAGCCTTCCTTTGGACCTTGTAACAAAAAGCCATTTCCCATTTTTTCACCTATAAGGGAAATAGAGGTTCAATGACAACAATCATTTCGCTTTGATCCATCAAGAGAGGATCCCTGCTAATTACCCAAGAAGACTGCGAGAAAAAGAAGTCATTAAAAATTATTCAAGACACAACATTTGTCACATAAGACACCCTACTATGCGAACAAATACACAACAAATAAATACTTAGTTGAAGCCAAATTACTTACTCCCACATGCCAAGGGAAAACATCCAATCAGAAAGAACCAACAGTGACATCCGATTGACAAATAAATGATTCGTTAAAGCCACATTACTTACTCCCACGCACCAACTAGAAGATCATCTAATCAAAAAGAACCATCATAGCCGATTGACATGCTCTTCAATCAAAACTCATACCACAAAATGATGGCCTAAAATATATTGGGGAAAGAGCGACGGCTAAACTCCACAAAGGGAGACAAAATACAATTCAACACAAGTCTATAAGAATAAGAAGCCAATATTCTTATATTGAGGAGAATGGGCACATTCTCATTCTACACAAGATAATAATATACTTAATTAATTTAATAGGTATTTATGAAAAAATATTAAATGAATTCAACATATTACATTCTACAATTTAGTCGTTTAAGATTGAATTTCAAAAACTTTTAAATAGGAATATATAAAATATGATATCTAATTCCAATATACTCTAAGTTAGAATCTGATATTAGCGAAACTAAATTCCAATAATTGAAAGAATTGATTCTATAAAAATCTCATAATAATAGTTTAAAGTTTTAATCTGAACTGGAAAATGTTTGGATTTAATAAAATGATGGTTTTTAAAGTTTTTTTGAGGCATCAGAGAGGCCTATGGAGCTTGGGTTTAGATAATTGGTGGTGGGTTTACCACAACAACAGCGATGATCAGCGTAGGGTTGGCAACGAGTGCCCTATTATTGTGGATATTTTTATTATTTCATTGACCCACAACTTGCTAGCCATCATTGGCTCCCACAAGAGGCCTATTTCGCTCAACCATGGGTTTCGTTGGTGGATTCATGGTGGCCATGAGTAGACAATTCTTGATTTTTGTGGTCTAACAATTGACACTAGAAGCAAGTGTTGGGATGGTCAATATACATCACCCATTAGGTGAAGCATTTCCCTTTAATATGGATGTCAATGATCTCATGGAGTTCTTTTGCAAGATCAATCTCCACACAGACACATCATTGAGGTCCGGCAACATAAAATCTGTCAGTTTTGAAACAAACGAACCAACATAACGACTTAACTAATTGTTCTAAAAATGCCCTGAGGAGCATAGGTAAGTTGGGAAACTCAACCCAATATGGGACCTTGAGTTTAGCCTTCTCAAAGACAAAGTCTCAGATCCAGTGGGAGAAAACAAGCAACGAGTTTCTAACATAGCAAGGACCATGCTTGTGAATGGCAGCACAATTTTCAAGGTTTTGGAACATAAAGAGGAAGAAACCCTTGGTCAGGGTTTTCAACCCAATGAGCTTGATGCCATGAGATTGCCATTCCCTTTGAACCCAACTTTTTTACATAGACTTGGCAGATATATGCGATTCAACCCATTGACAAGCTTTCTCAAATTCAAACACATCGAGTAAAAC
Organism: Torreya grandis; assembly: GCA_037957365.1. Classification (NCBI taxonomy): domain Eukaryota; kingdom Viridiplantae; phylum Streptophyta; class Pinopsida; order Cupressales; family Taxaceae; genus Torreya; species Torreya grandis. The sequence continues at coordinate 5,322,799 of JARHVA010000176.1, forward strand.
ATTAGTTAAATTTCTCGAGAAGGGAGTACAGTACCTCATGGAAAACCTTGGATATAAACTTGTGTGTTTTCTTTGATACCATTATTACTTCCTCTAAAGTGAACTACATCTAACGATGAAAGCCCGTGTGGGAAGCTCATTATACATTTACCTTTTTGTTGCCATCCACCGTGTCTTTGAATATCATTAGACCAGAAGTAGTTTATTGTCCTTTTGCATAGCCATGCTACTCCTTTTTAAAGAAAACATACGTGCCATTATGCCTGGATAAGGTCGTATTAAGAAACACCAAACAAGTAAGGTTAAAACCTTTGTTGGCATCGTTATTTGAAAATAGGACAAACAAAAAGTTGATTGGATAGGCAAGACAAAGAAATCAAAATAATTAAAATGCTAGCCGGCTATAAATATTGATCGTTGTAAAGTACACAGAGAAAGCTTAAAATTAGCATTCAATGGAAAGAAAACAACACGGTAACCGATTTATGTTTGTAGTTTTAATTGCAGTTTTCTCATTAATATATTTCAATGAGTCCATATTCACAAGGATATAAATGGAACATGTTAAATGAATGAATGTGAATGTGAAATGCATCAGTGCTAGAGAGATTAGATATAAGAAGATTGAAGAAATATATCAAAACTAGATTCAAAAGATTGTAGAAATAAATCAGTCCATTTTACTAGATCAGTAGTGCTAATAACACTATATATAAGAAGATTACAGTTTATTTGAATGCAAAAGGATGGAAAATTTCCAGAACAGGGAATCTTTGAGGAGATTATCACAGAGAAATATGAGTTTGAGAAGGATGACCAGCAAGAATACCTGGGGAATAGCAGATGCGTTTAACAAATCAAATTCATCACGAATAGAACATGTAAATGATGATGAACAGGCTCTGAGATGGGCGGCTATTGAAAGGCTTCCAACATATGACCGTTTGAGAACCAGCATTATATTTGAGAGCTTTAATCAGGATGATGGAGGGGACCATAAGACAGTTGTCAAGGAAGTTGATGTTCGGAGCATGGGAGCAACAGAAAGGCAGAATTTCATTGAGAGGGTCTTCAAGGTGACTGAAGAGGATAACCAGAAGTTTTTGAGTAAATTGAGAGCTCGTCTTGATAGGTAAGTTGAGTTCATCGACATGGTAAATAAAACGTGAGTGCTTATGCTTATGATGCATGATAAATGTGAGTTGTACCCTTTTAGCTAGCTATCTGTTTTAGCCTGGATGATCTTATCTATCTATCATGAGCATCTGCATTAGCAGTCAGATCATTGATTAAGTATTTTCCATCAGTTAACCTTGTAAGGGTACCTGCTACAACCTTGTAAGGGTAATTATGTAGTAATTGTTACTTTTTTACGAGTTTTGGGAAGCCCGTTGACTGCAAACGCACATGATAGTTACGTTCAACTTTTTAGCACATTCTTCCAATATTATGTCTGAACTTTTTTGTAATTGTGTAATTTTTTTCTGTATTTTTTTTCCAGAGAGACAATTTCTCTTAAGCTAGGGGTATTTTTACAATCCATTGGCCTATAATGGTTATTAGTGGGTATTAAGAGTTTTTTTCCAGCTCCTTTCTTCATATCAGATAAATCAATACAAGATAACTATAAAAGAGTTTAGATGAGGGGTAGCAGGACAGGCTAATACTATTTTATTTCATACATGATCATGAATGTGCATTATGATTGAGACAAATTTTGTATTACAAGGCGAATAATCTTCCTTTGTAACCACATGGGTATCCCTGCTGAACCTACAAAAGGAGAATAAGATCAGAAATAGTTGTGTTTCATAGATTTCATGGAGATATTCTAAGTGCTCACCTGAATAGGAATTACATTGATATCACCTCTAAGGCATGGTAAATACCACATGAGTGTATATAAAGGACGACCTGCGTGTGACAAGGACTACTGCCTACTGTACTATATAATCTCCTAGATTACAATATCTGCAACCATGCAAAGAGCAACAATTATTGCTGTCTTACATGCATTGTGCATCGTAGAAGTGCTTGTAATGAAAATTTCGAGGGTCATCTTGCTAATTATTAATTATCACTTTGTTTAATTAGTTAAAAAATTCTTTCAGGTTCACCATATGTTTCTGATTAGCCAATGTTTTTGGTGATTTACAGAGTAGGGATTGTGCTCCCCACGGTAGAAGTTCGGTTTACAGATTTGACAATAAATGCAAAATGTTTGATTGGTGGAAAAGCACTCCCCACACTTTGGAACTCGGTCAGGAACTTCATAGAGGTAAGCTAGATTATAAAACATTCTTCTTAGACAGGGCATCTCAAGACCAGGTATGGTTCTTCTTAATTTTCAAATTTCTGTATCTCACAAGGGAAGAATTTTTGATGTGGCCAACAAATCTAAGACTTATTTTAGATTCACTAATGAATTAATTGCAGGGCTTTTTGGAAATGGTTGGATTGTCACTGATGAAGAAGACTAAACTCACAATCCTTAAGGATGTTAGCGGAATTCTAAAGCCATCAAGGTAATCTGTAGCTAATAATTTTCAAGTCACTCACAGTCTGAACCAGAAATAGCATACATGAATTTCTCAATAATTGTAACCAAGTTGGACATTACTGTTGCAGAATGACCTTGCTGTTAGGTCCACCTGGATCTGGAAAGACTACTTTACTCTTAGCTTTGGCTGGAAGGTTAGACAAGGACTTAAAGGTCAGAGCTCCTGCTGACCACATTCATAGGCATTAAAGTTCTATCATATTTCTTTGTTTTTCTGCTTGCTCAATTATAATTGCAGGTAAATGGCTGTATAACTTACAATGGGCATTCACTCGAGGAGTTTGTCCCTCAAAAGACAGCTGCGTATATAAGCCAGAATGACCTGCATGTAGCAGTGATGACTGTCCGAGAGACATTGGATTTCTCTTCAAGATGTCAAGGTGTTGGTCATAGATATGGTAAGCCATCCCAGCCATATCATATTCTTAGATCAATACAAATTATAAACCTGTTAATTGAAAGGTACTTTTTGATCTCTAAACATGAACTAATGACTTCTGTTGTATTGAAAATGTGAATAGAGCTGCTTTCTGAAGTGGCTAGAAGAGAAAAACAAGCTGGAATTTTCCCAGAGGCTGATGTAGACCTTTTCATGAAAGTGGGCATTTTTCATTATCTTCCTCTTTTATTTTTATTGAAAAACGCTTTCTATTAATCATACAAATAAATACATGGATAATCTTACCCCCATAAAAAAGCAAGCGGAATGGAATCACGGGCCATAAAAATTGGTTGGCAATTATGTTTGTAGAAATGTTAGCTTAACAGGAATGCATAAGTTTTTTATGTTTCCAAGGCTGATGAAGAAATTTAAAATAAATAATACATTTCATCTTGCTTATTTGTTCAAGATTACACAAGGAGAGCTCTACAGTATTGTTATGAATTATGTTCCTACTTTGTAATTGCAGGCAACATCCATGGAAGGTGTCCAAAGTAGCCTTCACACTGATTACACTCTCAAGGTAGGTACACTTGTCAGTATCAGGGTATATTGCTGGAAAAATAAAATGTCATTATTGAATTTTTTTGTATGAATAAAGTTGTCAGTTAGTTGAGTAGAGGACTGCCTGTCAGACCATTGGGAAGTCCTGTAAAGGACCATATTTTAATGATAAAGATCTTATAAGTTTATTCTTGCTCTCCTTTGGTGGGGAGAAAAATACTGGTCTCTGGAGGCCATTTTGTACTTGTATTTTTATTTGTAATGTAACTCTCAGATTTCTGGGAAAAAAATATAATATTTCCTTTACTAATCCCAATTTGCAAATAGATTCTTGGTTTGGATGTATGTGCAGATACTATTGTAGGAGATGTAATGCTTAGGGGAATTTCAGGTGGACAGAAGAAACGTGTTACAACTGGTATGCAACTCAAACAATGCACTTAATTCTAGTTTCCAAAGCTTTTTATGTGTTTTAGACTGCAACTTTTTTTTTTAATTTCTTGTTTGCTTGTAGGTGAGATGATTGTTGGGCCAACAACTACTCTTTTTATGGATGAAATTTCCACAGGCCTAGACAGTTCTACAACCTATCAAATTGTTAATTGCCTGCAGCAATTTTGTTCCCATATGGATGCAACTATTCTCATGTCTTTACTTCAGCCTGCTCCAGAAACATTTGAATTATTTGATGACATAATACAACTTTCTGAAGGGCAAGTTGTCTACCATGGACCAAGAGAAAATGTGCTTGAATTTTTCGAAAGCTGTGGATTCAAATGCCCTGAGAGAAAAGGCACTGCAGATTTTTTACTAGAGGTATATATATGTTTGGAATCACTGCATAGTCAATTTTATTTTTGTATGTCCAAAGTGGATTTTTTTCTCAAGCACAGAATGGTTAGCAAAAAACTAATTTTACCCAATTTGGCAACGGTTCGTCCTAGATCAAATTTTGTTTGGTCATGAATTTCGTCCCTTTTTCTTGTTAATATAAATCCTTAGCCAAAAGACAACTGAAATATTTTGCAAGGATTTCACTTTCATTGCCTTTTTCAAAAAAACACACAAACATGACTTCAGTGAGATTTGCAGGTAACTTCATTGAAGGACCAAGAGCAATATTGGGCTGGTAGTGGAATACCATATCGCTATATCTCTGTGAAGGAATTTGCAGATATGTATAAGAAGTTTCATGTAGGAACAAGACTCTCCAATGAATTATCTGCTCCATATGATAAACTCGCTAGCCACAAAGCATCTTTGGCATGGACTAAATATTCAGTGCCTAAAATGGACATCTTCAAGGCCTGCTTTGCTAAAGAATGGCTTCTTTTCAGACGCAATTCATTCATTCACATATTCAGGACTGTAAAAGTAAGCTTTTATGTGCAATGACAAGCTATCCTTGATAATGAATCATCTTTGTTGTAAATACACCTTTTTTTAAAAGCTGTTCACCTCATAAAAGCTGTTTGGCTATACAGATCGTTTTTCTAGCATTCGTAGCAGTTACAGTGTTCTTGAGAACACGAATGCACCAAAGAAATGAGCAAGATGCAAATTCATACCTCGGAGCCCTTTTTTTTACCCTGCTTGTAAACATGTTCAATGGCTCTGTTGAGCTCCAGTTAACACTTGCCAGACTACCTGTATTTTATAAACAGCGAGACCTGCTGCTATATCCTGCATGGGCTTTCTCTCTTCCCACCATATTGCTGAGTATTCCAATCTCACTTCTCGAATCAGCTGTTTGGGTGGTCATGACTTACTATGGAATAGGATTTGCTCCTGAAGCAGGGAGGTAGGCATGAAGATCTGATGCACTTTGAACCATTCTCTGTTTATTAGTACCTGTTTGAAAATAAATTCTTAGATAAGTACCACAAATTGCAACGAGAACAGTCCAATGATTTTTAGAAGAATATTAGGATTAGTAGTGAGAATTGGTTATTTAGAATTTTTACCATATTACTTCATGATTTAATCTACTCGTTGTATCTCTCTATTTTCTGTACTGAAGCTAGAGAGATCTTAAGCGCTATACCTTTTCCTGGTTCACTTATTGATATAATTGTTCGCCCCTTTTAATCATAAACTTGGAACAACTAGATTGGAGCCCCCAGAAGAATTCTAATTCTATTTACGATTTTATTATTTACTTGCTTTCTGTCACTTCAGTAGTGCCATTAAATATGCAGGTTCTTCCGGCAATTCCTTCTACTATTTCTTCTGCATCAAATGTCATCTTCTATGTTCAGATTGTTAGCAGCACTTTGTAGAACAATGACAGTAGCCAATACCGGAGGAGCACTCGTTTTGCTTTTAGTTTTCATGGTTGGAGGATTCATTGTTCCTAAAGGTCTCTCATCCTTCTTATTCATTCTTCACACTTTTCAAATTAGAGGAGATTTGTTTGACCCGACCTTCATCATTTTATTTTATTTTGCAGATAGCATTCCCGAATGGTGGGTATGGGGTTACTGGTGCTCACCATTAGTGTATGGCCAAATTGCCATTGTTTTGAATGAGATGCTCGCTCCTAGATGGAATAAAGTAAGGCTTAATCCAGAAGAATTAATGCATGAATAGTAAAGCTTGTAGCAGTTTAGTTGCAGAGCTAGCAAAATATGATATTGGATTTCTTTGAGAGTTTAGATGAATGAAGCTCTTGAAAGGATAGATGAAGTACTTGGCTGCACTCTCAAATTGTTCCTTGATCTTGGATCGATATTATATTACAGAGTACAGATGTTTCAGCAAACTTGGCTTTGGGTGTACTTGAGAGACGTAGCATCAACCCAAGAGGATACTGGTATTGGATAGGAGCTTCTGCTTTATTGGCGTACTCAGTAATCTTCAACATTTTATTCACAATGGCCCTTGCCTATCTAAACCGTGAGTTCACTCAAACCTTCACACTCATTTCATACTTTTTACGTTCCCTTGAAAAATTGTGCCTCTCTACATTCTGACGTTAGTCTTCATCCTGAAAAGCTCTCGGAAAGCATCAGGCTGTAATTTCCGAAGAAAAGCTGTCAAAACAACAAGGGACCGTGTCTAGCATTATAACTGAGGATCAACAACCCCAATTCCTTCCATCAAGATCTAAAAGAAAGTCCTTTAAACGTCTTTCATCAAAAGATGGAAACAACACAGGTAAGAATGCTTTTTCTCATTTTTAAATGTATGTATTCCTCCAATGTAAACTTCAAGAGCTGAAGATTTTCAATGGATTAGTCTCTGAATTATAGGGTCTTTATATGAGAAAATAAGTAACCAGGGAATTAATATTTTCTAGACAAAGCCTTATGTGCTAAATAATCGCTAAAAGAATCTTCCATAGTTATTAAAATATTGACTATCATAGTTTGCTCCGCATTGTTTGGTTATGCAGTAGAAATGCAGATCCATCGCATGAATAGCAAATCAATCAAACCAGAAGTAAATTCAGCAGATTTGGAAGCAGCAATTGGTGTTTTTCCAAAGCAAGGAATGATTCTTCCATTCACACCATTGGCAATGTCTTTCGATGACGTAAATTACTTTGTTGACATGCCCCTGGTATGACCCATCTGAACTCGTAAGCCTACTGAATAGGTTGACAGTTGTTTGCATGTGCTAATTCTCTGAACTGTGAAATTACGCGTCTTCTGGTATTCAAATATCTATTCTATCCCTAAGTTAGAGGGTAAGATGGTTCTAAATTTGACTAAACATCCAACTAACGCATTGCACCTGCAAATATTTTGAATGTCAAAAGTCGTGGTGACTAAGATCAGAGATCTTCGCTGACAATATCTGAGAGACTGAGATAAAGAAATAAGATGTCATAAAAGAGGCTAATTGAACTGCTAACATAAAACATGAATATTAACTAAGGAAGTTCCTTAATCATCTTTGAATTTGATTAGGAGTTTCGGTATTGAACTTTCTGCAGGAAATGAAGGAACAGGGAGTAATAGAGGATAGGCTTCAGCTACTTCGTGATGTGACTGGGGCATTTAGGCCAGGAATTCTCACTGCTTTAATGGGGGTCAGTGGGGCTGGAAAGACAACACTTATGGACGTATTGGCTGGAAGGAAAACCGGTGGCTATATTGAAGGGGATATCAGAATCTCAGGATTTCCCAAAAGGCAAGAAACATTTGCTCGAATTTCTGGTTATTGTGAGCAGAATGACATACATTCTCCACAAGTAACAGTGCGAGAGTCAATAATATATTCTGCATTTCTTCGTCTTCCTAAAGAGATCGATATCAATACCAAAATTGTAAGTCTGAAACTCTAATTCTCTCTCATTTATTCAACCTTTACTTGATTTTGTAGGGTGCAATTATTTATCCCTTTCCAACTCAGCTAATTTGAACCATTATAGGCATTTGCTGATGAGGTTATGGAACTGGTAGAGTTGGATAATTTAAGGGATGGACTGGTAGGCCTGCCTGGTGTGACTGGTCTGTCAACAGAACAAAGAAAACGGTTAACAATTGCTGTGGAGCTCGTTGCAAATCCATCTATTATTTTTATGGATGAACCAACTTCTGGACTAGATGCCAGAGCAGCAGCTATTGTAATGAGAACTGTACGCAATACGGTTGATACAGGAAGAACTGTGGTCTGTACCATCCACCAACCTAGCATTGACATTTTTGAAGCTTTTGATGAGGTAAATAATGCCTGAAAAATCTGTATTTGATAGTCCTCTACATGTACAAAAAGATTTAGACGTTGATATTTGGTCCACTTCGGGTGCAGCTGCTCCTAATGAAAAGAGGTGGCCAAGTCATTTATGCTGGACCCCTTGGTCGAAACTCTCACAAGGTGACTGAGTATTTTGAGGTAAGTTCAGTTATTTATATGGATGGTAAGAGCCTTGAAGTGAATTTTGGATGCATTTTTTAAAATATAAAATAAATATTTATGTTCATCATGTTGTACTCTTACACCAAAATCATTCGATATTGTGTCCAGAATAATGTTCGCGTTACTTCAGAGATTATTCCAGGGTCTTACTCTTATCAATATGTTTTGTTATAGGCTATTCCAGGAGTGCCAAAGATAAAGTATAAATATAATCCTGCTACATGGATGCTAGAAGTGAGCTCTACTGCTGTTGAAATTCGTCAGGGAATAGACTTTGCTGAACATTACAAGAACTCGACTCTCTACAAGTCAGTACTACATTGGGAATTTCTGAACATCTCTATCTAGGTTGTTTTGTTTTGTTTCAAATTACTCACATTGACCATAGAAATCTTCATGATGCAGGAGGAATAAAGCATTGGCAAACGAGCTTCGCACTCCAGCTTCTGGTGCAAAAGATCTTTATTTTCCAACCCAATATTCGCAATCATTCTTTGGACAGTTCAAATCTTGCCTATGGAAGCAAAGGTGGTCATACTGGAGAAATCCAGACTACAATAGCATCAGAATGCTATCAACTATTATTATTGGTGGCATATTTGGATCTGTATTTTGGAAGGTTGGCGGAAAAAGGTACGTGGACCACAACATAGGCAAGTCAAGTCGGTTAAATTTATAAATTCATTGTATATACCTCTAGAATTTCAAAGATTTTAAAAATCATTGTGTTTGCATATCAGGGATACCAATGGAGATCTCCTTAATATCATAGGAGGCATGTATTCAGCAGTGATATTCATAGGAATAGTCAATTGTCAAACAGTGCAACCTGTTGTTGCAATTGAGAGAACAGTTTTCTACAGAGAAAGGGCCGCAGGAATGTATTCTGCTATGCCCTATGCTTTGGCACAGGTAGGTAGTTTTTTGTCTTCAAAGCACTTGCACCACATTCTGCCTTTTTTCAGATCCCTCATATTGAGCAACATATGTCATTGTTAATGCTACTTATGTTGGTTGAACAGGTGGCCATTGAGATACCATATGTAATTGTCCAAACGATTACTTATGTCAGTATCGTCTACAGCATGGTTGGTTTCGAATGGATAGCTCGCAAATTTTTCTGGTTCATTTTCCTTAATTTCTTTACATTTCTCTATTTTACCTATAACGGGATGATGGCAGTCTCTGTCACACCAAACCATCAAATGGCTGCAATTGTGGGTTCAGCATTCTATCCTTTATTCAATCTGTTTTCAGGATTCTTCATTCCTAAAATGGTAAACAACAATGTCTTCAGATTTCTTTCAAATTTGTTCTTCTAACGATTAAATTATTTAAAGCTGAGAGAAAAAATAGCAAGCACAGATTCTAATAAAGCTGCAAACATGTGTGCTATACATGTGCTGGGTTCTATAAATTTAAAAGGAGACATATATATAATGCATATGAATTTAGAACATTACCTCACAGCCAAGAAAAAAGGATTCATTTTCTCTCTACTGATGCAGAAAATTCCAAAATGGTGGATTTGGTATTATTGGATCTGCCCAGTCGCATGGTCAATTAATGGACTCGTTATTTCTCAGTATGGAGACATCACTGATCTGATAGTAGTAGATGGGAAGAAGCCAGGAAAGCCACTAAACCAATACGTGGAAGAATATTTTGGATTCAATAATGATTTCATCGGTTCTGTTGCTGTCGTGCTTGTGGCCTTTACAATTTTCTTTGCATTTATGTTTGGCTTCTGTATCAAAGTGTTAAATTTTCAGAATCGGTAAAGGACCTGGTTCAAATTTAAATTTTGATCTGCACTTCAGATGCCACAATCCCTGGCCACAATTATGCCTTTGAAATAGTCTTTTTGCAAGCATCTTGATCAAAGCTGTATAATTTGAGTGTTCTTACACCCCCTAGCCCTCTATCGAAAAGATCAAAAAATAAAAAATATGATTGATTGCTGTAAATTGAAGTGCTCAGATACCCTGATACAACATTAACCATGATAATAGTTAATCTTTCGGAGAAGTTACAATATGAATCAAGAGATATCATTTACCGTTGCAGAGAATGAGGTGCTCTTTCACCATTGTGGCAGAGTGGAAGCTACTGCAGCCTCCATCAATTATTTGTTTTTGTATGGCAGTTTCAATAATGAAATAGTTATAATTTTAAAGAATTGCTATCATGTCACTTCTGCCATTGTGAAATATTTAGTATTTCTATTTCCTTTTGCTTTTGCTATCATGTCACTTTTCATTTTATAGAATTGCTATCATGTCACTTGGATCTCCCTCTGGATCAGATAACAAGCCAACAATTACCTTGGATTCAGATTCAATTATAATTTTTTGCCACCCAACTTTCAAAGCTTCTTGCATCCCTTTGTAAATAGATTTGATTTCCACTAAGTTATTGGTTGTCTATCCCACCTTTTCAGCGAAAAAGTGACAACCCAGATTCTATTCGAAATGCACATGAAAATCTATTTCATGATTCAAGTTTGAATAAGAGCAAACATTACAATATAAAAGCCAAAATGATTGTTTAGTTAACATTCTCAATGTGACTCTTCCTATTCCTAGGAGGATGGAGAATTTATTGAATAAGATAAAAATAAGACACCTATGCTAGCCACCTAGGATTATTGACAATTATGTAGAATATTGTTAATCCCACCTTAATCTACAGGGGTCTTTGTCAGATCAAGCATTCTTTTGAGCTTTTGAACTTTTTTTTGTTCAAATGTTTTTCTCAGTATGTCTGTTGGTTGCTTTGTTGTAGGGCAATGTAGCAACTTGACATTGTCATCTTTCACATAGTGTCGAATCAAATGAAATTTAGTATTGATATGCTTGGTTCGGTCTTGAAAGACTAGATTATTTGCCATCTGGATTGCAGAAGTGTTGTCAACAATGAGAGGTGTTAACGAACTTGTTGTTCCTGTAAATATAAAAGAACCCTTCTGAGCCATAAGATCTCTCTAGTTGCCTTTGAAGCGGTCATATATTTTGCTTCTGCTGAATAAATTGTCAGCACTGATTGCTTCTTGGATTTCCAACTAACAACTATTGTTCCCGAAGTCATCAAATAACCCGAGGTGGACTTTCCATCTTCATGTCACTAGCATAGTCGGAATATGAGTACCCAACCAGTTTGAAGTTTCTTACCCTAGAGTATTTGAGCCCAAAATTTTGTGTTCCTTTGAGATATCTGAGGACCCTTTTTGTTGCTATCCAATGATTGTCCTTGAGTTGTAGCATGAATCTTGAGAGGACACCAACTGAAAATAATATATCTAGTCGAGTTGTGATCACATAAATCAAACTTTAAATGAATTGTCTATATTTAGTGGCATCAACTAAATCTATTGAATCTTTCGATGTCAATTTAAGATTAAATTCCATTGGCATGCTGAGAGGCTTATAATCTTCTATTCCAAATTTGCTCAAAATGTCACCAACGTACTTTTGTTGAGTGATAAAGAAATACTTTGATTTTTGAATTAATTCAATACCTTAGTAATGAAGGTAACCTAAATCAGTCATTTCAAATCTTTTCATCAACTCTGATTTGAAATTTGCATTTATCATTCATTGTTCCATGTGATGAATATATCATCAACATAAAACCACCACAAATACAATTGTTTTATCAATTGTTTTGACGAAAAGAGTTGCATCTTTAAACTCAAAATGTTTGAAGTTCATGTCCATGAGGTACTCAGCTAGTTAGTCGTAACATGCTCAAGGGACTTGTTTCAAACCATACAACCATTTTTTCAATTTCCACACTTGTGCTCTTGTTCATTTACTGCAAAACCTTTGGGTTGTGTCATGTACATAGTTTCCTTAAGGTCACCATTCAAGAATGAAATTTTGACGTCCATTTGGTGAACTTTCCATCCGTTGTGAGCTACTAAAGCTAACATAGTTCAAATGATAGTCCATTTTATTGTAAGTGTAAATGTTTCATTATAGTCAATTCTTTATTTTTGATTATATCTCTTTGAGACAAGCATTGCTTTATGCTTGTCAAGTGAGCCATCAACTTTGTATTTGTTGCAGTAGACCCACTTGCAGCTAATTGGTTTGCAGATATATAGAGGATCAACCAATTTCCAAGCCCCATTTTTTACCAAGGCACTGTACTCATCTTTCATTGCTTTTCTCCAAGCTTCAAGCTTGTCAACATGTTTGAAATATATTGGTTCTGAATCAAATGAAATATTGAGTTCTTCTTTTGGAGAATCATTCAAGGTGAGTTTTTCAATTATATCTTGAATTTCTTCAAGGGACTTGTTTGATTGTGATGCAGTTACTTGTGCACTTTTTGTTTCTGTTTTCCCAACTTCATCAAGGTTCACATCTTTCAATATTTGAGTGGCCCACTTATGCATTTTTTTTTGTGTTTTAGGTGCTTCAAATTCATCCTCTGAAGTTTCATCACTTTTTACCCTCTACTCTGTTGGCCCCTATTCATTATCTGATGAAGTTTCACTGTCTCCTTCAGGTGGAGTTTCAATCTCATGTATATGAGACAATAGAAAATCAATAGATTCCTTATTGTGTCCCCCACTCATTTTCAAGAACATCCAAATAACTCTCTTTGTAGACATCAAACTTTGCATACTTGACAAGTCAACTAGTTGCCGATCAATATGCTCTTTGTCCTTTGCAATCTCATAAAAGACAACTTCTCTTGCGACAAGAAACTTTCTCTTTCTCATCGTATAGCCTATATGCCTTGGAGGATAATCAGAGGATTCAGATTATCCCAAACGAATACATTTTCGACTCATGTGGTCCAACTTATTTCTTTTCTCCTTTGAAATCAATGCATAACAAGTGGATCCAAAAAACCAAAGATGTCACACTAAAGGGAGATGACCACACATCTTATAAGGAATACTGAATTCAAAAATTGTTGATGGTGATTTGTTGTGAAGGTATACCATTGTTTTAGCTACTTCAGCCCATAAGTGCAACTTTACCTCTTCGTAATACAACATAGCATGAACCATATTCATCACAGTTTTGATCATCATTTCTACAACTCCATTTTGTTGTGAAGTGTACGGAACTGTGAGTTGGTGTTTGATCCCATTTTCTCAAGATAGGATTCAAACTTATTGGAAATGTATTCACCACCAATGTCTATCATAAGTGTCTCGATGCGGGTTTAAACTTCATTCTCAATCATGGTTTTAAACTTTTAGAAAATCTCGAAAGCTTCTAATTTTTTCTTCAGGAAGTAAATCCATGTCATCCGACTGTAGCGATCAATGAACACAAGTCTGAGTGAACCAGTTGTAATTTGCTATCAACTGTCCATTGTGACTTTGGAAATGGTTCTCTTGCATGTTTAGCCAAGATATAGGCTTCACACTTTTTATATGATTTTGTGGGCAATGTAGGCATGCCAACAACACCATTCTTTTGCAAAACACGAATGTTGTTATAGTGAGTGTATCTAAATCTTGCATGCCACAACATGTTTGGAGACATTCCATCTTCCATGAAATGAGCATAATTTCTTGAATTTGATGGCTCGCCCTTGAGTTTGATTAGTTTTCCTTCCTCATATCCAGTCAAGACAATTGAATTGTCACTTTTTCTCCTAATAGTGGTATCACCATTATCCAATAGAATGGAATGGCCTTGTTGCCTTATGAGTACTAAGGACAAGTTTATTTTTAATTGAGGAAGGTAGAGAATATTTTGGAGTTTGAAATCTGGAAGTCCTAGACACTTGAATCTTATTGTACCTATTTCTTGCAGTTGCAGACTTGATCTATTTGTGAGGTATACTGCACCACAACTTTTTTCACTAAACTCCTCAAAGAAGTTTCTTCAAAAAGTCATATGTAGAGTGGCACCAGTATCAAGAACCCAAGCATCAAATCATAAAGAACTGACTGAGACATTGTTTGCTTCATCCTCTGTACTAGAAAACACATTCTCTGGTGAATTGGGTAGAGTTTGACTCTTGTTTTCTTTGATTCTTCATCTTTCTTCTTACAATATGCTTCAATTTTCTCCCATGGAGTTCTGCATTCATGAGTCTCATGACTTCCTTTTCTATCACATCATTCGCAGTAGAGGTTTTGTTTATAATTTTGTTTTTGACCACCTTGATTTTTAGTTTTGTCATCTTTTCCCTTGTACTTCTTTTTGTACATATTATTGCCTTTATTTTTGAAAGATGTGGCCTTGTTGGATGTTTTGGAAGAATTTGCTTTGACATAGTACACACTTTCTCCTATTGTGGACTCAATTTTTCTTCCAAAGGTCTTTTCTCTTTTTGCCATATTTTCGACCAATTGATCAAATGTGAGAGTCTTCAATTAATTGCTTGCTTCTAGAGACTCCAAATAGGTAGAATAGTTGGGGAGAAGGGATTTTATGAATGTGATCATATAGATGTCCATTTTGACAACTATAGCTTCTACATCATGCTTGATGGCACATGTCTCTAAAGCCAATCTCATCACATCACCATCTTTCAACTTAAAGTTAAATAAATTCAATTGCAACTGAATGAATTCCAACTCTGAGTGAAAATTATATAGCTCCTTCATTTTGTGAAATGCTTCTCATGGAGTATTGCACCCCTGAATATGATGAAACACATCTCCATTGACTAAGACCCTCATCAAGGCCAATGCTTTCTAGTTTTTCTGCTTCCGTGTCTTAATATCCTTTGCATTCCATGTTGGCTCAACTGGTTGTGTATCCCCATCATAAATATCGAAACATAGATTATTAAAGATGAGTGTGTTCTCCACTTGTCGAGACCATTCTAACCAGTTGTCTTTGCTAGTCAATGTTGTGCCAATGATACATTTGATTGAATGGATGGTTGAGTTTTTAGTTTTGCATTTTTGTTAACCTTAATTGGTTCCTTATCACTCCAAAATAATCTCTTTTTCTATATACGACCAGACTGATATACCAAACCTCTCGATATACTTGCCTTTCCTATATACCCATCAGTGCATGGAAGAATATACCATTTCTATATACTCGACAATATGTGAAAGAGGCCTTGAAGTACGTGAGACCAAAGTGATCTGTGGTACCTAGGTGGCACATGAAAATGATTCACCCTGTCTTAACACCGACTTAACAAAAAAACTCATACAATAATATACTCTATTTTTTTTAATTTTTAGATTTATGTTTTTTGACAGTGATGAATGGGTAAAAGAGTAGCCATCTTTATTTATGTTTGAATTTACAAAATTTAGTTGTTTGCCAAATTTGCTAAGTAACCTGCTCAAGACAATTTCAAATGAAAAAATTGCTCCGAATTTAAATGTTTTTCAAATTTAAATGATTTTCAAAATTTGAAAAAGAGCATTTAAAGAAAATAAAAATTCTATTTTTTAATTAAAAAAAGGCTTAAAATGTACCTTCTCTCCTCAAATTATTGACTTATGTTGAATTTCCAATATTGGAAATGAGAAAGAAATAGTACACATAAAAATACGACCTCCTCCAAGATGTATGGTTCGATGAAGACTTCTACGTGGCAATATTTGCAGACTATAATGGAAACAGGGGAATGGACTTGCAAATTCCAACGCTAGTATGAACAAAAAGAAACACTGACTAATAACGCCTTCCACCTTTCGATGTATTTGTTTGTGGCACAACACAAGTCTCCCACACAGCAAGGAAACTTGCAATCAGAATAGAGGTACGCAGATAGAATGCCTGGTAGAAACGCCTTTCAAAACAGATCAAAGACCTTCTATACAGCCAGTAGTAGAAGAGACACAGTCCATACATACACAATGCCTTGCAAAAACTGTAAGACAATCAGAACTTTCAAGAATATGATGCCACGCGGCCACCACACAGTCAGAGAAGTTCAGAATTATACCAAGATGCCATTCACTTGACTAAAACGCTATACAATGTAGTCTATGACCATTAATGTGTTGCACAAAAATAGAAAAATAGCAGTCTACCAAAAACAACTCTCACGTGGTCAAAAGATAAGAAATACACCCATCTCCTAACGTAGGTCTGCCAGAAACTGATTTGCAATAGCAAAACGCCTTTTGTTTTGCCAAAGACAATCAACAACATCCTTCTAAGTGCTTGATTATCTGATACTACGCAGTTCTGTACAGAATTTTGAAAGAAATTGATTGGCTGAGAAGAAAATTGGAGAAGCATGATTGGAAGAAAGACCAATGAAAAAAAATCTTGCTTTGATAATAATGACAGGGCGGAATCTATTTGGAATGCACAAGAAATTCTATTTCATGATTCAAGTTTGAATGACAGCAAACATTACAATATAAAAGCCAAAATGACTATTCAATTCACATTCTGTCTTCCTATTCCTACGGGAATGTAGAATTTATTGAATAAGACAAAAATAAGACACCTATGCTAGACAGCTAGGATTAATAACAACTATATACAATATTGTTATATTAAAAAATCTACGGACCCATCAGAAGATCTACTAATACCAGTGATGCTACCCTGACCCAAGTTATCTCTTAAAACACCATCCGTGTTCAACTTCTCATAGCCAATTGGAGGGGCCATCCGATGTCTATCCACCTGAGCTTTCTTTTTTGGTTGATAAGCAATCATTGTTGAAGTTGTAGATTGCAAAGAGAGGTAGTGGCATAAGTGCTCCCACCCCGGCATTAGAATTTGAGACAAACTAATCTTATACTTGATAGATTCTACAATATTGATTTTGATTTTCTCCCAAACATAATTTATATCCCTTTTGTCCTGCTGAAAATTATGTGATTTTGTTCCTTCCAAATGTTCCAAAGCAAAAGGGTGATGCTAGATCACAAAGCCGAAAGGAAGTTTTGACCCTTGGGTAGGTGACTTTGTCATTCTCTAATCAATTGCTCTAATGACTAAATACTCACCCAAGGAAGATTAAACAATTTGGATAAAAGCTCCCATAAGTAGAGCACTAATGGATATTGGAAGAAAAGATGTGTTATGGTTTCCTCATTATTCAATTACAAAACACATCGAAAAGGACCATAAAATCCACATCACATGAGACTCTCCAGTTAAGACTCTCTTCTTTAAAACCAACCACACAAAGAAGCTCATCTTGGGCCATAAGGCAGGTTGTCTAATATGGCTAAAGATATCCTTAAGAGGATGAGATGTACGCCTAGTTAGAGAAGCGAAGCTTGAAGAACCCGTATAGACACCTACAGAATTTCCCCCCAAGCTAAGGCATCAAGGAATGGGTATATTGACATAGGATGAGCCAAAATAATATTATTTATAAGTAATTGTTTCTCCTCTCCCATTTGAATTGGTGATTCAAGAGTAGGAATCCAACATTTTCGAATCTCCCAAGAGTGATCAATTACCTTATAGTAATGAGCAATCTTATCCATCCCTTTTCATGCATCACCTCCATCATTGTCTTTAACTCTGGGAACTGAGTGATAATTGGCAGAAACTCATCCCACAAATCAATCCAAAAGTTGGCATTTTGACCATCATTAACAATCCAAAATAAATGCCTTTTGATAAGATCTTCCCCCACCTTAAGAACTGCTAGAATAGGTGATCATTTAGGAGGAAGAGATAATCAAATAATTATCTCAGGAGGATTTTTTTCAGTATATTTGTCTCTAATATTGGCAACCCATATATCAGTTGGATCTTTTAGCAATCTCCAGTGAATTTTAGCTACTGAAGCCTTATTGTGCCTTTAAGGAGAATGGAACCCCAATCCACCTTCCTATTTGGGAAGGCAAAGAGTCTCCCACTTAACTAGAGACCACTTTCTTTTTTGTTGAAATCCACTCCACACAAAAAAATGGCACAAAGAATCCAATTACTTTGGAATTCTACCAGGAATATTCAAAATAGAGGAGACAAATTACCAAGGCTCGGAGAACTGCCTTAACCAGTACCATTCTTCCTCCTGTATAAAGCCATTTATTAGTCCACTTCTGAAGTTTCATTTCTACTTTGTTTGTAATCCACTGCTGAGCTCTGATCTATTTAGAAGCAATAGGGACCCTGAAATACTGAAGTGGAAAAAAACCTCGTCTAAAGTGGAGGATGTTAATATTTTTTTCCTTCTGTCTACTAGAACAATGAAAGAATATAATGCTAGATTTATCCCAGTTATCAACTGACCTATAGGTCTAGAAAAACCCTGAAGAAGTTTATGTAGTTGTCAAGCCTCCAAGCAGGCGTACTTGCCTAAAAGCATAGAATCATCCACAAACTGTAGATGAGTGAGAGGATGAGCTCCTTTAGCCAATTTAATACCATTGATCTTGTGTTCCTAACAAGTTGTAGATACCAATCTATGAAGGCACTCTGCCAGGATAATGAATAAAAAGGGGAATAAAGGATCACCCTGATGTATCCCCCTTGAATCCAAGAAGATCTGAGGAGTGCCATTAACCAGAACAGAAAAGGAAATTGAAGACAAACATGCTCTCACCCAAGCTATCCAATCTCCTAAGAAACCAAACTGAGCCAATACTTGACATAGAAAATGCCATTCCACTCAATTATAAACTTTGGATAGATCAATCCTAATAAACATAGAGGGAGATTTCTGAATATCCATGGAATGTAAGACTTCCTGGGCTAACACAATGTCATCATGAATTTGTCAACCTAGAACAAATCCCCTTTTTCAGGAGAAATGAGCTTGCCAAGAAGAGGTTTCAGCCTTTCGGTAATAACTTTAGTGATTTGTATAGAACATTACACAAAGCTATAAGTCTGAAACCAAAAACTTCATCAACTTCACAAGCTTTAGGAATAAGAGCTATAAAAGTTTTATTTATTTCCTTCAGCATTGTATTTATCATTTATCTTGGGTACACTCCTGGAACTGACTATGTAGGATATTGATGAGGGTGAATTGGAGATAAACCATTCGATTCAATTCAGTTTACAAAAGGG
Source organism: Torreya grandis (assembly GCA_037957365.1). NCBI lineage: Eukaryota > Viridiplantae > Streptophyta > Pinopsida > Cupressales > Taxaceae > Torreya > Torreya grandis. The sequence continues at coordinate 5,342,102 of JARHVA010000176.1, forward strand.
ATAGCTTTCTATCGTTTACAGTTCATATGCTACTATTTACTAGTCTTGTCAGAATTGATCCATATGACAGGGTTGATCCATATAGCCAATCAATTAAACTTATTCCTATGCACTTAACTTTTCTCCATGCTAGCCTGTGTGACAGTGGCCGAACGGTAAAGTTGGTGGGCTTTATGCACTAGGTCCCATGTTCAAGTCTCCCATGCCATTGGTAGTTGACTCATCAAGTGGGTATTGCTTCCCATGGGTCTAGAAGGTCCCCTATGTGAAAAAAGAAATGATTACCAATATATATATAAAACTTTTCTCCATGCTAAAACACCAAACTCACCTCAAAATACTAAATGATCTGAGTTATGTCCTAAGGATCCTGCCTAAATGATTTTCCCTCCTCTTTTCATTAATAGAAGCTGCACCAGAACTAAATCAGACATCCGTGATTAAAATATAATTTCAATACAAATACCACTGAGTGAGGATATTCATTGCTTTACCTCATCAAATGATTCAAATATATCAGTGCTGGATTGGTGGATGGTACAAACAACAGTTATTCCTGTATTAAAGGTATTAAGCACGGTTCGCATCGCAACAGTAGCTGCTCTGGAATCTAGTCCCAAAGTTGATTCATCCATGAAAACAATAGATGGGTTTGCGACAAGCTCAACTGCAATTGTTAAGAGTTTTCTTTGTTCATACCACGAACCAGTCACACCAGGCAATCCAACTAATGCATCTCTTAAGTCGTCCAACTCCACAAGTTGCATCATCTCTTCCACAACGGTTTGTAGTTTGATAACTGGCCATGTCAGTGAAATTCATGGAACCTTTCCAGAATGAGACACAAAAGGATTGAATAAACAAGAAGAAACTAGGGTCCGGATATGCTTTTTTGGTGGACTCGTCAACCTTCTTTGGAAGACAGATAAATGCAGAGAATATTAAGGACACGGTCACAGTAAGTTGTGGACAGTGTATATCATTCTGCTCACAATAACCGGAAATCCGGGCTAAGGTTTCTTGCTTCTTGGGAAACCCAGAGACTCTGATGTCTCCTTCAGTATGCCCATTGGTCTGCCTTCCAGCCAATACATGCATAAGTGTTGTCTTTCCAGCTTCTCTACTCCCATTAAAGCTATGAGAACCCCAGGTCTAAACACTCCAGCCATATCTTAAAGTAGCTGAAGTCGTTCATCAATCACGCCTTCTTGTATCATTTCCTGCAGAAATTTCAAGGTAAACACTCTGGATTGGCATCAAACACAAGATGGTTATCAGATTTAAGTGAGCATAAAGGGAAACATACATTAGCATCGAAATTATTAGTTTAGTGTGTACATCATTAAAAGGCATCGTTAATGGTTTGAATGGAAGAATCGTCCATCGTTTTGGAGAACCAGATGCTGCTGCTTGCCAAAAAAAAAGGTATCTGCTGCTACATGATTGTCAGACACGGGCCTTGATCATCTTACATCCAATTGGACTCTGCCTACAAGGAATGCTAAACAGTTTAGAACCATATCAGGGTTTGTAGAATACAAAAAAATTATTTGTGATTAGGCGGCCATATGGGGTTTGGAGAGTATAATATTTTTATTTGTGACTAGGAGGCCCGGGAACTGATATGCCAAAAATACAGGGTTTGTAGAATACAATAATTTTATTTGTAATTAGGAAGTTTGGGAAGTGATATACCCCAATTAATACGAGGTTTGTAGAATAAGATATTTTTTATTTGTGATTAGGAGGCCTGGGAAGTGATATGTCCCAAATAATAGTATGAAAAGAGGGAGGGACAAGTGACAAATCCATTATATCCCGGGAACGAGTGAAACGTGGAAATGGGGATTTTCAAAAACCCTTGGTTTGGAAACGTACATTATACTATAAATATATAAATATATAATTACGCAGGAGGAGTTTCTACTGGGGGAACAGACCTCAGATTCGTCCCCGCATCTTATATCATGCCCTTCTTGTTACGTCAAAACAGTTGGCAGCATTTTAACAGGATTTCGTACCCAGCCCACTCAGGGCGCAAACAAAGGTATAGAAAAAATATGTTTCAATACAGACAGCATTGAATATGTTAATTATTTTACAAATCAGTTTTGAAACCATGGTTTGAATGAGGCACGAACTGACTGACTTAACGATTCCACATTCATTTGCTCGTTGCTCATAATGATGTAATCTACATATGCGTTTTTGTGGGCTTCTAAAACTCCAATTGCTCACACCCTTTGATTGAGCAGATGCTTCCAATGCAACATCTATGCCAATCCTTTAGGATGATGTTTTCATTTTTATTTTCACATTGCTGTGCTTTCGGTGAATCAAGCACTAAGCCACCACTTTGCATCAGACTGAGCACATTTGGATTAGATCTATGCAGACTGAATTACAGAAAACCCAATTCAACAACTATAAATAAAGATCAATTTGATGAGGACGTTTTTAGACACACAATGATCAGGCGCTAAGAGAGTATGACCAAGGCACCTCAAAGACTGCAACAATGCTCCAAAGGCGACAGTAAGGCACAGATTCAACAAATTCATTAAGAGAATTGAAAATAATGAGCAGGTCATAATTCGCAGGGAAGACTGTACGAGCGTTAATGCAATCGAATCTTGGTAAAGATGTGATTTATATGGATCCAACACTCATGGATTTTTTTAAGTGCAGATAATTATTGAACCCGGATCAGCCTCACAAACATGAGCATGGCAGAAATAGAACAACAATATGAATAGAAAATTGCAAATGCAGGACCATATCTAAAACCATACAAATCTAAAATCCTTCCACAAAATCGAGTAAACTAAACTAAATGTACCCATTCAAGATGGCGAACAACGTGGGAAGGCAATAAATAGACTGGCAGAGGAGATAGGAGGAGTGATGCCCAAGAACACCCAAGAGAAGCAAGCTTCCCCTTGCTTTAATCACGCCTTCCAATTTTAAAGCAAATGCAACTCATCGTTGAAAAGCCAACATCCTCCACTCTTTTCTAAACATTCTCCCTGTTACCAAACCATGAATTGTAGGGCACGGGCGGCCCATCTACCATGCCCAGTCGTCCCATTCTCTCCCCTTCTCCCAGCCTGTGGCATTGGCATCATACGATTATAATATTGGCGCTGGAAAAGGGGACGCCGTGGCATTGCCAGATGACAAATTAGGTTCTTGAACGTCTGTATGTCCATGTAGAATTATGGTTGTAGTATTTTAATTAGGGAGAAGCTGTTATGGTGGACTAATTTTTATTTATTTTTCAATAAATTCAATTTTATTTTATTTTTTGTTTTGGGTTTTTATATATTGTTGAATTGAACACCTCAAAGAACGCTGTAAAAACTGTTAAATTGAGCATCTCAAAGAAAACTGCAAAAACTGTTTCAGTGGTTAAATGATATAATGGTTGGTCTTATCACAAATAGCTATTACACTAAATAATTATTTACAAATAGTTAGCTTAACGCTTTACCAATACTTCAAAGCAAATGGAATTTGCAGGTGTAAATGTTTGAAGGCCACTGTGTCATACGTCCTCGCAGTGTTTTTTTTTGTGTAGAGGGTGTCCACGCTGACCCGCTGGTGTTTCTCATAAATTTGGGCATCTCAACGACCGTTGGGTTGTGGAACGACACCCTTGTATTGTGATGATGGAGGCTTCACCACCTCCCTAATGCTCTTGTTCTTATTGTTATTCTTTAACTTTGTAGAGACCCCGTTAATTCTATTACACAACGAAGAACCTTGTTTGTGATTCGTAACAAGTGAGGAAGTTGAATACTCGTTAGTCATGCACTCTTCTTCAACCACCTTCTCCTTGAAAAAGGAAATCTTTTTTGCTTACCCCTCCAAATTTTTTGTAAGTAGAAAAAATGTTACCATGACATTTATTATATTTTAACTAATATATTCATGAAATGTGATTCTAATACTTACAAGCCCCTGAGTATCCAAAGGTTAAACTTCAATATTAAAATATCAAAATGTCTAATATAATAAAATGTAATAAAATTATTATATATCTTAATATATAAAAATATATTATATGAAAATATAGGTTAAAATTTAATATTAAAATAATAACATATTAAATATAATAAAATATATTATAAAATGTAATAATATAATAAAATGTATGAAACAAGAAAATATAATATATAATATAATTACAAAATTGTAACATAAAATTAATTATATATATATATATATATATATATATATATATATATAATATAATAATAAAAAGAATAATATTATATATATATAACAAATATATTTTATATATAATAAATAATATATACTTGATATAATATAAATTATTATAAATATATATTATCTATTATAATATAATAAAATAATAATATATTAATTATTAAATAATAAAAAATAATAATATCATAAAACATAAACCCCAATAAAAAATTATAAATGACTTAATATATTAAATATTTCTTTCTGCAGGTATGGATTAGGGTGCGGCCATGTATATTTCTTCATGTCAATATTCTTTTTATCAATGTTGACACGTTTCACACCACCTATCGAAACAATGATATGGCTTGGTTCAGGCAAACTGTAGTAAAAAAATGTCTAATAAAATTTTCCAGTGCATTTCATACAGTTGAATTTGTTGTTTATGGATCGAATCCACTTATTATTTTATTGAATAAGATTAGACCCCTCTGGCTTCAGATGCAATTGGGGCCTTCGTTGATTGTGTACGTGGAGGAGTGTGCAAAGGCCATTGTTAATGGTGTGTGCAGAGGACAATGGTCGATGAGCATGTCTAAGTGGTACAGCGTCCTCTTCTTGTACATAGTCTTTTTAGTTTGTCATTTTTTTTTGGTTTATAGGGTATTTTTTTTATAATGTTTTATTTCTTGATCTTTATGCTAGTATGGAGTTTGTTTTCAATGCTTTCAAATTTTCCATAATCAGAGTTATCCCTGTGTTGTGTGTTTGTGTGCGTTTGAGGGGGAAGATGAGATCAGAGAGCTCTGTAATCGTTGTCATATATTTCACAGAGATTGTTGGGAAAAATGGCTTGATCATCATCAGAGTACATGCCCTCTCTGCAGATCTTGCCTTATGCTGGAATTTGATGATATGCAAATAAATTATAAATAATCGTCATCATGTGTTGTGTGACAGAATGTCATGTGTGTTTGTTGAAGATTTAGTCATATCATTTACAAGGAAGGAAACCCCTCAAAATTCATGGTGTACAAACAAGGCATTTTGCAAATGGTAAACAATGATGATGGAGATAGTCCTGCGAATTGAGATATAATTTAGACTCTTTCAAGCATGATTTTTTTCTAATAGGTAAAAACGCTGAAGTTCCACTTCCACCCATATTATCTAAGTAAATTTAGATTAATTTCATGTTTAAATCATACTGACAGGGGAAAAAAGAATATACTTATTTCTTTTATCTCTTGTGAGATGAATTTGGGGGCTTCACCCCACCATATAGCCTCCGACTCATATATATATATAATTTATTAATTTAAATATAAAATAAAATAATAATTATATATGTGTGTGTGTATGTATGTATGTATGTTTTGTAAAGTGAATGAGTATAAGTGAGTAGTCATATTTCACTAGTCATAGCTCACTTGAAATTTGAGACCATTGATCTCATCTCATCTTTTGTGCACAATGTGATATACAACAATAATTTAATATTTTTGGTGGAGATGACATTAGAAAATAAGATAAAGTATTCATTTATACAGCGTGGTAATGCGTTGTGCGGGGAGAAAACGTTTCATTTTACAGTGAGCTTGAGAAATGGTGAAATGGTGGGGAAGGGCAAGGTTATACAGAACATGGAAGTGGTGAAAGATTTCAAGGTGAAGTGTGTAGTGATGATGAGGGCCAATGACAGGTTATTTCAAATGATGGACTCGATGAACCCTGGGAAGATATACATTCAAACTTCAGTGATATGTGACATCTTTCAATGCACTTTGTAGCATGGACAAACATAAGTTAAAAAATAGGCTCTACAATAACTTAGCCAAGGCCATAAAGAACATACAAGTGATAAATTATTTCAACATGCACTAGGCGGTGATGGTGAGTGGTGATGACAGGGTATTTCAGGTGATACATACTCTAGGGGGCTCATATCATACACCAAACCCAGAGTCAAAATATTGGTTAGATTTACATGACATGCATCACCCATTGCAGAGGGATCCATAGCTTGCAAGGTGGCAACATCTTTGATTTGTCATTTTCTACAGTTGAGGGTGGATAAGGATGTCATGAGAGTTGATTTGATTGCAACACGATTCTGTGTCTGATGTGCAGCGCAAATCAATGATGTAATGTTGGTAATGTGGCAATAATTCATTGAGGTCCCAAAGTCTATCATGTTGCTTCCATTCATCCATTTTGCCAATATATTGACACCTAAAAATAAAAATAATACAACTCTTCCGGTGTTCCTTGTGTATGCAATCAAAAATGCATCATTTCTATAAATCAATCTTAGCTCAGAGAAGATAGAGCATACTTACACTTCCGATTGGGAATACATCTGTTAAGTGGAAACACGACTAATATGGGACTCTGTTAGACCTGATTAGGGGATCACTTGTCCCAATACACCATACTAGGAAGGGTTTCAAAGCCTACAGTCTAACACAATCACGTAATAATCCTAAAAGAGTCCTAGGTTTGAAAATGAACATGTATATATGGGCAGATCTTATCCTAAATCCTTCTGAATATATCGGTTGTATAGGGTCAACCTAGTCGACCCTGTATGTTTTTGGGAGATAAATCACTAGGTCCCGAGCTAGGTCGACTGAAGAGATAACAAAAATCTAAGTGAAAATATCCCTAAACAGTACATGGTTGACCGAATCGACCATCTATAGTAATCAGAGGCTAAAAACTATACAAGGTCGACCTAGTATAGTCAACTGGTGAAAGGGGGTCAAGGTAAGAAAAAGGAGGATAAAGATGTGACAAATGTTTGGGATGGGTACAACAAAAAAGAATAATCTTAGATTAAATATTTTTAGGAGACAAGTGTATAGCCGGCAAGTAGAAAAAAGGATAACAATCTTACAAAGCACCAATGGTCTACTCGCCCCTTTCTTGATGCACCCCTTAAGGCATGTACTCAGAGAGATTGAGACTTGATGGGTTCTTGCAAGATATAAAGTGTCAGTAATCAATAAAAGTTTGAAAATATTATGTGTATACATATGCCACACTCGAAGCTCATCACGTGTCATGAAGTGCAACACAAGATGGTGCTTCAGGAAATAGAACATGATAACACACAATGTTGATGCTAATTAAAGTGAAATAAGTAGCAAATAAGATAAATGAAAGAACATAATTGAAAAACACATACCTTTACTGACCTTAATGTTGTAGATAAAAAATTAGACTATAAGAGATGTGGTGTCCAATGTGAAGAACACTAGGTGAATTTATAGAAATTAGTACAAAAAATAACCAAAAATCAATTTTTTTGGAAAATAGGCATATGATAGTGGAAAACATTTTTTACATCATCATGAATCCAACACATTTTACAGGTCTAAAAATGGATGAGTAGAAACAAAGATATAAATAAAACAAGGAATTTGTCTGAAAATAATTGAAAATTTTGAATTGCTGGAAAGTGGGTTTAAATAGGGTGAAATGAAAGTCATTTGGTTATTTGGACTTGTGAAGGAGAGAAAAAGAGCTCTAGAGACCAAATGAACGAGGATGGTGAAGAGATGACAAGCTATATGAGGGGGAGCTCCAAGAGTAGCATCGAGTGCACGACAAGTATGCAATTATGAATCTTAAGCCATTTTTTTAGAGTATTTTAATGAATTAAGTGTATTTTTAGAAAAAAAAATTAGCATTTCTAGATGTCAGAATGAAGCAAAATTAGATTCAATAGTTATGAAAAACCAAGATGGGAAATAGGTTTGAAGGAATTAAGGATAAAACTTCTAAAAGTCACTTTTTTAGAAAAATGCAAGGGGTCGACAAGGAAAAACAACTAGGTCGACCCGGTCAACCCAGTAGGCTGAAAATGAGCAAAATCCAAACTGCCAACCCAGTAGGTATGTGTTGACCCTGTATATTTTACAGATTGTTGACCTAGTACAGTTTTGCCAACTGATCCAAAAAGTCTAAAATGACAACATAATATTAAGGAGGGGGAAAGAAGAGGGTTGACTTAGATTTTTAAGTCAACTAGATCAAAGATAGGGAAATTTTGGTCAAACTAAGTTGACTAAAGAACCAAAATGGTACAAAAATGCATGCAAAAGGTCGAAAGAAGGCTAAAATGGCCCAAAATGACCAAGTAAGGGCTAGAAGGACCGAGTAGGCTAAAAATAGGTTAAAATGAATGAATTAAAGCAATTTAAGCTTATTTTTTATTGAAATTGTAAAAATAATGTATTTTTATTATACATGACATAGAGGATTTAATACATCTTTTATTGTTTCTTGATTACAGGGATGACCCAAATTTTGGCAATTGGTGAACTTGTCATGGCTACCAGATCTATTGGAGCATCTAACGATTGGAGATAGAGCTAGACTAATATATATAGGCCTAGGAGGGATAGTTGATATGTGTAGAATTCCCTTGAGTGTTGATCTCTTAGTCATGTTCTTGGGATGATGGGAATGACTACCTAACACCTTCGAATGGGAGGTGGATGGGGATGTGGTAGAGGTGACTATCACTTTGGAGGATGTACGTGCCATCCTAGGGCTACTGATAGTAGGAGCACCAGTGAATATAGGTATATCAAAAAACATGGAAGAGAGAAGAGCCTTAGCCTTATGGGCTATAGGATTGGAGATGATGTTGGTAGGTAGGAGAGTTAACATGTTTGACATATATACATCACAGATTTTAGATATTCAAAAAGTTGTGATAGGGCTTGTGACATAGTGAGTACTATGTCACAAGTTAGATGACAGGGTACCATTATTTATGGTAGCCTTGAGCAGGATGATCCTAGAGGAGGGAGTACTATAGGATCTATGTTTTCTCATCTAAGTCCAACTTGTACATGATATGTATGAGGTGTTGATCAGAGGGCATAATTCTATAAGACCGATCATATTACTGATGGCTTAGATATATGAGATGTTTCTTATGTATCGACCAACTAGGTTGTCTCATGTGATTGATGATAGGTCACCTCAAGTGTGAAGATGAAAAAAGAACTAGGTAACATGGGTCTTTCCCCATGCACCAATGCTACTGAAGGTGAGATGTGTAGACATAGTGTGGTAGCCATATGGGCACATAACGATTACATGGTCTAGCTGGGACACAATTGCACTAGCTATAATGAGGATAGAGGTGGTTAGGCACTACACCAGGTAGAGAGAGCCACATCTAGTGGTATGAGTACTAGGATAGAGGGCTTACCTCATCCAAAAAAACTAATGTTGATGCCTAAGCAATGGGCTTGGTATGTGAGAGAGCCACGGGGGAGGAGGGGACTAGGGCCACCAATGATGAGGCTGACACTAGGACCATGTCATGAATGACCATGGATTGGGTAAGCATGATATGGAATAGAGCAGAAGGAGAGGGATGAAAAGGTAGTGGCACTAGAGATACCACCACCAACTTCATAACGAGATAACCAATGACCATCAAGGACATGGTATCGATGGAGGCAAGAGGAACAAGAGGGAATGGAGACTATTGTCATCCCTGATGACCCAACAGGTGAGCTAGAAAAGAGTTGGATGATAGAGAGGCCACTCAAGCATAGGTTGAGGTGGATGCGAGCCATGACAACTGGAATTGAGTTGAGAAGGTGACCTATAGAGGAGGTGCTAGGAGGCCATATGGATGTAGAGATTATGATAGGTGGTCACACAAATGGTGAGACCATAGTGGTTGAGACATAAACAGGTAATAAAGATGATTAAATTATTACTTAAGTTTTTATTTTGAAATAAAGACTGGAGATAGATATTATGAGATATAACTATGATCTAATATTTATCTAGGTGTGATTTTGTAGGCATAGCTGAGGATGAGGAGGAGAGATGGGGGTCCATTGTGAGGGGATCACTCCATGACATCCTAGATGAGACTCTACAATTTTATGACCCTACTGCATTAGAGGAACCTAGTGTACCATCTACCCTAGCTCAGGCAAGTTGGTTCAAATTAGCTAGAGAAGTAGCAAGGCATATATAAGCATAGAGAGAGAGGATACAACCATCAATAGAGATGGGTTCAGGCAATATATGGTCATGGTAGGCTTTGATGGAGGAGAGAGATGTGCATCTAGCTATAATGATGCAGATGACACATGCACATACAGTGACTTTGACCTAGTTGACATAGGCACAAATGCAAGTAATGCACCTACAGGGACAGGTAAAGGGATTGAGATCTTGGATGACCTCTTTATAGCATATTATTTGGAGGAGTCAAACTGAGGCCTTGATAAGCAATGTGGCTAAGCCACGAGATAGATAGGATGGAGCCCAACCATACCGCTGGAGCATATGTATATGGTTGTACTTGTTGTATCAAAAAATCATAACACACACACACACATATCATTTTGGCATATTGATGTTGATTGTGTATGTTGTCATTATTATGGTTGTGGTTGTGGATGCTTGAAATATATTTATTTCTAGCACATTATTTTAGCGGTTGTTGTACATGTTATAGAAAATATATGAGATGTGGTTTCTTTTCTAACATTATATGGAACACAAGCATGATTAAAAAGAAACATGCAAAAAAGACTTGGTAAAATATAATCAACTGAAAAATGTACTACACACTATTTCAAATTGCAAAATGTGTAATAACAAGAAAAAGACTAAGTATAAAGAACCAAGGGATGGTAAAACAAAAGGGTAAAAGAAAAGAATTTATTTTTAAACCAAAATGAAAGATTTTTGCACCGAATTAAAACAAGTAAAATCATACTAAATCACATTGGGAAGTATAAAAACAATGTAATAAAATGGAAGGAATGTAAAAGGGCACAAATGGTATTAAACAAATTAATTAAGTCGATTAGTTATACTAAATCACGTTGGGAAGAATAAGAGAAAAACAAAATTGACAAAATTGGTATTATATTTATCACACTAATTCAAGCTGGAAAGTATGAAAAATTCAAGAAATGGTTGTATTCTTACATGCACTCAAAAAATAAAAAGATAAAAGTGAAAGAGAAATGAAGTAAGCATAAAACATACTTAAATCAAGCCGGGAAGCATGTCAATGATGTGTAACTTCATAATCAATCACATCTTATCATATATTTCACACATGTAATTTTGTTTATGACTTGTATTATTGGAAAATTTTGTGAGGAATGTCAAGTCCTATATGTAGTCTTACGAAGCAACTCACAAAGAGAACACCACTAGGGTGGAATAAACTAGGAAAAATTAGGTAATAAAGGATGTGGGTAATAGGAAGGAAAAGGTGGTAATTTATGAGGAACACAGGGTCCTATCCATGGTCTTACAAATCAACTCACAAATGAAATCCCAAGGGGAGTGATCAGTAGATATAAAAATATTTCTCAAGAGGAAATATGAGGGATATAGGGAATGAAAAAAGGAGTGTAAAAATCATAACATAGGAATCTTATGAGAAGACTCTAGGAGACAAGAGGCATACTAAGGACATGAGAAGACACTAAGTGATTAGTGACCATCAATGTGCAAAGGAAACTTATTCACTATAGACACAAAGCTTTGTAGGCATATAAGCATGCTACTAAGATTAACTTATGAAGGTAGATTGGTACAAGAAAAGGTAAAATGGACCTACCTTCCCATGATGTGTTCCACATTCTTCAAGACCCCTTATAAAGTCATCGATCTACTGTGAAGATTGGGTACTTACATGAGAAAGTAGGTAGCACTAAAAGATTTTTTATTTTTCCTTTTCTAATCTACTAGCTTACCACACTCCAAAGGACCTCAACTCTATTGTGAGGCCAACTATGGAGTTTGAGCTTTGACTACAAGAAGGAGATGTGCTTTGGATCACATCTTTTAGTGTGATTTGACTTTTAAGAATATTTTTACCTTTTATATCATGTCCTTTTGTAAAATGATTTGGCTTTTAACTTGTTATGGATTTTTAAAATTCCCCCTCCATATAGATCTGGAATGACCAATCATGATAGATGTAGTGACACACATGAATGAGCTTTAGGCTAAGGCTAAAGGAAGCTAAGTAACCAAAGACAAAGATTGACTAGGACACTTAGGCTTTAACAATGAACTAGCATGTGATCTCAATTCTCAACCATGTATATGCTTAGTTTATGATAAAGGAAGAAGGGAAAAAGGAGATCCAAAGTTGGATTAGTGAAAGGAGATTATAATGAGATGGATTGTTGGCTAATTGATCACATGATAAAAAAAGACAAGGACCAAAGGGAATAGGGTTTGTAAAACCAAGTCACAATGATAATTAACTGTGACAAATAGAGATAAGAAAGCAGACAATCATAAAGACACAAGAAGAGAGTTTTGAGAAAAACTCAAGAAAGGAAGAGAAAACAATGATAAAGAAAGGCAATCATATGCAAATATAAGCAAGATATATTATAACAGGTAAAATCACTATATAAGAAAAAGATGAATTTAACACATTGTCAAATGATATAATAGATTGATAAAAATAACTTTGGAGCACACAACCAATCAAAATGTAAATGTAAAAGCACCATGTATGTGTTCATAATTACTGATAAATCTAGCCACACACATTATCCAACACATCAAATAAATATCTATGAATTTGGCTACAAACTACAACTAATGTCTCATCAATCTACAATGAAAATTGGGAAAATACTTCTCTTCTAATCTCCTTAATATAAAAAATAAGAATACTCAATGGATCATGCTAAGGAGGGAAATTAGGCAAGGGATGCTCAAGAGAATGTGTGGGAGTGGGCTCTACAGGAGATGCAAGAATCACCAATGGAGAAGGATCCATGGGTGAGGGACTCATGGGTGGAGAAGGATCCACAGGTGAGGGAAGGTCCATAAGTGAAGGAATCACAGGTGGAGATACAGAAGGTGACCAAGGGATCACAAGAGGAGATGGGACCACTGGAGATGGAGCCATAGGAGAAGAAGGAGAAGCCTTATTATGGGGATATACTATGGGAGGAATAAAGGAAGGTCCATGAATAGCTATAAGGTGGTCCTTAAGGTGTTTTTGAAAGATGTGATAATGGTCAGTGTGATGGGTACCACATTGGTCCCATAGAAAATATACCTCACCATACTTAGGTATATATTTAGGTAGAACCTCCAGGGGAGGCATGGATTTGTTTGAGAAAGGAGAGGGAGTATGTAAATTATCAATACACTGTTACAACTTGAAATAATGGGTAAAATAATGATTATCTATCCCATGGAAGCAACATATATGCTTGTGAGTGGTCCTAGGAGAAACACTCACAAAAGGTGGTTTAACAAGAGTATAAATAGCTAGAGAAGTCTCATCAGCCCATTTGGTGGGTAACAGAGCCATTTAAGGCAAGAGAAGCAAACCATCACCAAGGGAAGGTGGTCATGGATGAGGAACAAAACTAGGCTCAATAGAAGGAGCAATGGGATAAGAAACAGGGGTAGGCTCAACAAGAGCTAGAGTGGGAACATGCTCAACTATAGAAGGAATAAGAATGGGCTCAACTATAATAGGAGTGGGAATGGGCTCTGATAAGGGCTCTACTGAGGGAAAAAAGAGATCTATATAAGTTCTAAGAAGGATTGCATTAATCTCAAGAGTAAACCAATTACGGTGATCAGGGTACCTATCAAAATGGTAAGGCCTGATCATAAAACGATCCATGAGCATACTCCTACAAGGATCCTAAAAAATTGGAGGTGTTGGCACCATCTCTACCCTATGATATAGAGGAAAAATATTAAAATTAGGAACTATAAATGAATGAAGATAGGAAGATACATGAAAAGACTCAAGTAAATAAGAATGATAAATGATAATCTCGGCATCATAGGCCTAGACAAGACCACCTAAGGATGGATCATCTAAGGAATAACCATTATCATAATTTGGGGTGTGAAGATTAATGACACAAGTAGGGATGACCTTGTTATCCAAGGAAGTGTGGTGAATAGAATGATGAGTCTTGGTTAAAACTATGGGAATATCATCACAAGGAGGTTTGCAAGAATGAGGCTATAAGGAAGCAGGAAGCTGAAAGATGAGGTGAGGTGAGAGATCAAAAGTTTTAATCTTTAGGTTAATCTCATTAGGCTCATCATCATCAAAATTGAAGAGGTTAGGGGGAATTTTCACAATGAGTTTGGGATGCCCATTATAACCTTGAGTTAAATTAATGGAAAAAGTTAAGACACTAAGACTCATGGAATGGAATGCTAGGTAAAGGTTCAAGAGTAAGAATATTGAAAACACCATGGTCTTGGAATTATTTGAAATTCCAAGGGTTAGTATCACCTTGAATCCTATAAATGACTCCATTATGAGGAAATTTAATGCATTGGTAGGCAAAAGAAGTAATGACTCTCATATGGTGAGTCCACGGCCTACCAAACAAGATGTTATAAGAAAGGGGAAAGTTAAAGATCATCACCTTCATAGGGATGGTGATAGGTGGGATAGTAATGGGAACCCACATGTAACCTAGAAGAGGCATTTGCCTTTTATCATATCCTTGGTAGGTGTTGTGTGTGGACTTGAGATTACATTCTAAATATCCAAGGGTCTTAATGAAGTTGAGAGAGGCAATGTAGGTACCGAAACCCTTATCGATCAATCTATGCTTAAATTAAATATCACTAATTTGGAAACTAATGAATAAGGGAGGATCATCCACGTGAAGTAGAATCTCGTTAGGAATTATAGAAGCTATAGAAAATTTTAAGGAAAGAGAAGCATCCATATTTTCATCAACATTGATAGACATCTCTTTACATTATTGTAATAGATTATTCTTAGATCCAAGATAAGGTTGCCTCCCATCCTGCTAGGGGAGGATGAGGGATATTCATTTCAAACGATAGTTGCATAAGATGATTTATATGACATGGAGGTGTCCTCATAAGCTCAATTGGGATGGGAGATTAGTGAGTTCTGTGATGGGATCCCACTCATCATAACCCATCAAAATATTGTTAGATATAAGTGAATAATGATCAAGGAGTTCCTTAGAAGGAGGAGATGAAGTGCATTGGAATTTATGTTGATAAGAAGAATAAGGTTTGTAACAAGGTTGAAAATGATGTTGTGATGATGAAGTAGTTGGTTCAAGTTGATTTTGATAATTGGTAAAAGAAGTGTTAGCATAAATTTGAGTATCATTAGTTTTAAAATATGATGAAAGAGTGGAGAAATAGAATAAAAAGTGTTATCTAAGGGAGGATCAGAAATTGGATCATCAAAAGTAATAAGGTCATCTTTCCCCAACTCATTTAAATGAGTTGGAGAAAAATCCTAGATAACACGATATGTTCTAGATGAAAGAGGAGTGTAGATAGGTTAGGAATCAATAAAAGCAGCCACCCTTCACATATTAGTCATGTTAACCACATTCTCTTTAGAAGTGGGTTCAAAAAGACTTTCTACATTATTGGTGGAAGGGGTGGATTTGTCTTGATTTTCTTGGATAGGTTGATGATTAGGAAGAGGGTCTTTGTAGATAGCCAAATGAGCATTGGATTGGTTCAAGGTTTGAGATTTATCTTGTGATTTATAGTCCTTAAAAGCAATTACATAAGCTTGCTGATGCTTTTGAATTATAGAATCATGATCAAAATTAGGACCAAGAAGAAATTCCATAGCTAAATGATGAAGTTGACAACAGGTCTTATGAGAATGACCCCAACTAGTGTGAAACCAACAAAACTTGTTAGGATCATACCAAGATTTCATAGGATGGGTAGGGTTAAGTTCTCATGGAAGAGACCTAAGTAGACACTTAAGCAATTCAGCTGAGGATAGAGGTTTATGAACATTAATGTTGTTTGGTGAAGATAAGTGAGCATTGGTATGTTGTTGAGAAGGGGGAGTTGGTTCTGATGAAGGGGTAGGAACAATGGCTTGAATATTGTGAATGGTGTCATAAAAATTTGTAACACCATCATTGGTAACATTGTGATTTTTTTTCTTAAATAAGAGATGAGGACCCATAAAAGGTTGGGGTGGCTCAAATTGATGCATAAGGAAATCTTATCGTTTAACTTGGTCAACAACCTCCTCCAATGTACGTGGAGAGAAAGTGCGGACCCTATATTGAAGTTTAGGAAAAATGGCATTGGTAAAGAGATGGAAAATATTATCATCATCCATGTCATGTTCACATTTGTTTGATAAAATTTTCCATCTTTTAACAAAGGCTTGATCACTTTCATTTTCAAGTTGTTTACAATTTATGAAGTGGGCCAAAGTCTTTTTGGGAAGATCACTAGTTTAGAATTCTTAAACTAAAGCATTCACTAAATCCACCAAATTAGTAATCGAATAAGTTCTAAGTTAGTTGTACCAATCCAAGGCATCACCTACGAGAGTTTTGGCTAAGAGTTTGGTAGCAGAAAAGGTGTTCAATTTGACCCAATCCTTATAAAGATTTCCAAATGTTTTAAGATGAAGGGTGGGATCGATTGATCCATTATAAGAAATCATAGGTGTGATACCTCCTATATCAATGTTAGCAATTTGAGTAGCGAGAGGTTCATTTTGGAGATGTTTAATAGTTTTTTTTATCAAAAGAGGTTGAGGAATGAGATTTCCTTGAGAATATCAAAGAGGAGGGGGAACATTTTGGTAATGTGTGCCCCAAGCCATTGGTTGAGGATGAGTTTGAAAATGGAGAAGGTGGTTTTGCATTCTCATCATTTGATTTGTGTTATGAGCTTAAAAGGTATTCATTCGATTGAGTGTTTGTAACAATAGTTGATGTGTTTGATTAGCATTATTAGAATCATTAGAGGTGGTATTAGTGGCTTGGGTACCACTATTGGTGTTGATAGGAGCTTGAGAGGAATTATGAGAATGTGAGGTACTAGTGGTAAAATTTGCTTGTGTAGCAAAAGATGGACTAGTGAATGGTTGACAAGAAGCACTAGAAGCCTAATTACCTTGGGTAGTAAACAAAACACTAGTGGAAGGATTAAGGATAATGGATCTTATGAGAGGCGGACTAGATGTAGAACCTACCATGTTAGTAGATATACTAGGCATGGAAGTGGAAGAAGTTAGAGAAGAAGAGGTCATGGCATGAGAAGGGGTCATAATCGAAGGAAGAGGATGAGAATAAAATAAAGTGGTACCCCCAAATCTAGTTGAGAATGTAGGAGTAGGTAAATGAGACTCTTCAAATTAACCACTAATCATAAGATTGTAAATAGTAGAAGGATATTTTCCTTGATGTTGAGGAAATTTAGAGATAAAGAAGAGCATTTTAGGAGTATATTCTAATTCGGGTTGGTCTTCTAATGATAAGAGAGGATTACGTTATGAATAGGTATTAGGAAGGGTCCCATGGTTTATTTTGCGAGTGGCAATATGAACATTACTAGCATCCAAGAGAGGAGCCCTACTCTATCTATGGGAAACCCTATGAGGGTTGGTAAAATTCATCATGTCTATTGACTACAACTCAGTATTGTCATCAAGTAGAAAGTCCATGATGAAGGGAAAGCAAAATAGATGAGAAAACAAGGAAATAAGAAATGATAGAAATAGTATAGGGTTGATTAGGTCGACCTAGCATATAAATAAGGTCTATAAATAGTACAAGATTGACTAGGTTAATCTAGCACAGTAAATAGAGGCTAGAAAAAGAGTAAACAGGGTCTGTAAATAATATAAGGTTGACTGGATTGATCGAGTATAGTGGATAGAGGCTAGAAAAAGGTATAGGGTCAACTGGGTCGACCTAGTACAGTAGATAGGGAAAATTAAGAAGCCTATAATAGATTTGTGAACTGAAAAAAAAAAAATTTTACAAGTAATTTGAAAAGAAATAACAAAGGGGAAACAAATAGTCAATTGGATTAACGGTGGCCAACCCAATTGAGGCACACAACATAAAATCTTGCACCAACACTGGCTAATGCAATTTTTTGCAATATAAAATATAATTGAGCAGAAATCAAGCAATCAAATTGGAAAGTAAATAGCTAACTAATTGGTTAACATGAATTTTTATAAGATTATTAGAATATGATTTTAAATGTGATGGGAAGTTGGATGTAAGCAAGGATCTAAAAGGTAATCTAAGGATCATTTTAGGTAGTTTGGGCTGAAAGGGATCTGTAGTGGTAATTATACAAGTTTCATATTGGGGCCTACCCCCTCACTTCACACACCACAATAATAAGGGTATTGGATGCTTAGCCAAAATATACCATTAACCATGCTTTATACTTGACTAGAATATCAAGTTGGCTTCCCCTTTGGTGATGAAATCCAAGTAGGTTGGCCTTGGATAGAGAAATGTTAAAATGCTTCTTTAGATTTTATGATTTGGTCATGTGTGCATAAAATAGAAAATAGTGAAACTAAACAATTAATTGAAAACTACCTAATTAAGATATGTGATCTATTCTAAGCATGCAAACAACAAGAAAAGAAAGTGTGAACTGATTTCTGCCATATAAGGTTAATTCCAACTTTGAAACAAGGTACAATGTTGATATAGTCAATAATGTATGCAAAAAATATAGAACAAGATCAACAGGGTTGATCCTATACCATAGAAGAAAGGTCTAAAAATGAATAGGGTGCCAGAGTCGACCCAGTTATCTAGACAACACATAGAACTGGGTCAATAGGGTCGATCTAGTTGACTATGCAGGGGTAGTTTTAAAGACTATAAACTATAAAAAGAAAGACTTTAAATAAATAGATAGAAAGGATCCTTGGTGGATCAAAGATGCAGAGAATTAATATTGTCATTCAAGAACCTTGATATATGCTTGCAAATTCTATTAATTGGGTCGATCAAGTTGATCAAGCTTTGCAAAAACCTATTGCTGAGTACCTGGAATGTACAGGGTCAACTGGGTTGACCTAGTAGTTTGAATTAAATGTCTAAAAATCTAAAAACCTATACTAGGTCATTTGAGTTGATCCAATAGCCTATACTTGAAAATCTGTGTACAAAATTTAGAGTTGGGTCGATGTAGTCAACCTAATATGGAAAATATATGATAAAAATAATGATGAAAAAGAATGAAAGAATGAAATAAATCATGTGAGGGTTAGTTCACGTCGGGTTCACCAAAATGTATGTAAACAAAAATGCATCATGTCTATAAATCAATCCTAGCTCAGAGAAGATAGAGTATACCTACACTTTCAATTGGGAATACATTTGTTAAGCGAGAGTAGGACCAATATGGGGATTTGCTAGACCCAATTAAGGGATCACTTGTCACAATACACCATGCTAGGAAGGGTTCCAAAGCCTACAATCTAACACAATCATGCAACAACCTTAGAAGAGGCTTAGGTTTGATATTCACTCTATTCTAATAAACAAGAAAGTAAATCTAATCTAGTGCACACCAAAGCTTATGGCACAATGTGGGGGTTAGAAACAAACTAAACTAAACTAAACATGCATAGAAGACATATACTCACATCAATGTATATGAAATCCTAATGCATGGGAGAGAAGCACGACTACATTATCTATCTACTCTTACAAAGGAGAAATAAAGTTAGGAATACTTACCTTTGAAGATGAATCCATTGAGCCTCAATCTCTCCTTTGGCCAAGGTGTTTCTCAAGAGATTGTTGTGGTATGTAATGATAACAAAGATAAATTAGATATAGGCTACACAACCTATCTATGCATCTAAAATACTTATCCACAAGACAAGATTTATATCTCCAAAGAAAGTATGAAACCCTAAGCTTTATTCCTTAAGTAGAATGGTCAATAAGCAGATGTTCATTCACACTTAAAATTTGAAAATATTATGTGTATACACCTTGCACCATTGGGGTAACTGCTAGTATATATATATATATTTATATATAAACAATACATAATACTCATTTTTAGTCTATAAAAGATAAAACACTTAAAAAATTATAAATATAATATTCATTCAAACTTCAAGAGCAAAACTCACAATCAAATCTAGAATAAATCATCTAGATTGTCCTCAAAATCATGAATGTCATTCCCACTAGCTCCACTCCTTATTACAATCATTAACTCCAAACTCTTATTTATTGCAATGGCTAACTCCAAAATTTGTGTTTATATAGGTTTTAGATAGTGTATTCTAAAAGATTAGGTTTTTTTTCATATTTTAGATATTTTTTTGATTTAGTCAATTATTTCCCCAAAAATACTCGTGCACATGACAAAAAGATTCAGAAGTTTCTAACATGTACCCAAGAATTTTTAGTATGTTTCTAGAGAGATTCCAACAAGTTTTTGTATTGCAAATGTTTCCATGGCTAAAACAAGGGGCCGAGGACATTTCTTTGAAATCTAGAGATATAAAAATAAATGTACCAAGTATAGTAAATCTAATGTGGCCAAGATGTATAAAGGGGGCATGAGACCCAATCCTAATATAATTAGTATAGTATCTATAGACACATAGGTATGAGAAGGAAGGAATAATTGATATGCCCAAATGTAATTATAAGATACAACAATGAAAGCACAATAGATAGGGTACCCCAATATGGATAAAATATAGCAATGAAGCACACAATAGTAGTATGTACCAATAGATGCATGATAGAAACCATGGAAACATAGGCAACAAACCTATTATATAACAAATAATAATAGTTTTTGTAATGTAGATCATGGCACCAAGTATATAATAGTAAAATAATTAATAATATAACCATGCACAATCATGAAATCGCATAGAGCAAGAGCGACCAAAATAAATCAAGAAATCAATCACAAATAAATGACATGATTTGACAACTATAAGATCTTCTATTAACAACACATGACAATACATGACAAGCAAAATAGACAAACATAAACATGCACATGTAAGAAATTGATCAAACATAGATAAGATAAGAGAACATACAATGTATCTATGTAACCAAACATGCAAGATGTAAATTAGAGCAAGATATGCATAGTCTAAATATGCAACTCTATATAATAATGGAAAAATAGGAAAGATAGAACCTAAAACACACTAAAAATTTTCCCCATGATAGGCATACCCATAATGTAAGGATGCCTTTGGATTTTAGTGTAATGAAACCACAAATCAATTTTAAGTCCAGTATCATATGCAACATGTATGCCTTACATCTAACTCAAATAATACAATGAGAAGTACATGTGTAACATGTATATGTAAACCTATAAGAATTGATAGATAAGCATGATAAATTTCAAATATTAAATCCCATGTGACCAACATTTATGAAGGACATAAGGTAAAATCCTATCTTGATATAGTGTAATGAAACCACAAATCAATTGTAAGTCCAGTATCATATGCAACATGTATGCCTTACATCTGACTCAAATAATACAATGAGAAGTACATGTGTAACATGTATATGTAAACCTATAATAATTGATAGATAAGCATGATAAATTTCAAATAGTAAATCCCATGTGACCAACATTTATGAAGGACATAAGGTAAAAGCCTATCCTCATATAAGCAATGTAGGATCTACATATATATAGGTGTAACATGCCCCAAACATAAATTTATAACTGAAAAGTATAATAACATTATGATCCTATATTAGCTAACAATATAGATGTAGTAATGAGTTACCCTAATGAATACATGACCTATGTCATGGCAACATAAACAAGGACATGAAACATCCACACTGTATGGATCATGGTGATAAAGGATCAAAGGACATGTGGTGACCAAAAAAATAGGGGAAATCAAACTCATGTGTGCACATAAAAAACAAGGTATTAAAGTAATTAAAATGGTAAAAAATAAAACCCCTAGGAGGAATAATCAGTAAGTAACAATGCAATCCCAATGGTGAATGAAAAACTATGAAAAGTCATAAAATCCAAGAAAATTACTAGTCAAGCAAATAGAAGTCAAATTTAAAATCAATATGGAAAATAAAGTGCCACCACAAATCCCCCATAGTCACCTATGAATCCATGGGCATAGGTATCATGTCTACCATGTGAATGGTTATACATAAATAGATGATGAAACATTGAATCCCAAAGGATGTTATCAGAGCTAACCAATGATATCATCAAGTCTTGAATAATCAATGTAAGATATACATTTGAACCTACTATCATGACTAATAAGTGAATCTAGTGTACCATACTTATCAAAAGTGTCTTCATTGCATGGATATGTAGCATTGAGTTTAATTTGTCTTAGAATTAAATTATATATTGATTTTTGTTTTATCATCATAGGTATTTGAATTTCATCTTGATGCACTTCTTTCATATGTACCCATTTGAGTGTGTTTAGAGATGTAGCATGATCCACCTTAAGATGCCTTAAATCTTGTTTTAAATATATATTTTTCTCTTTAGATTATAATTGTATCACCTTGATATTCAAGTGTAATATGGTCATGTGTACTATCAAGTGTTGCTTTCATTTCTTGTCGTCATAGAACTCCAAGTATAAAATTATATTGCATCAACATATGCATAAAAAATGTAGGAAATGTGTGTGGACAAAATATAATAGGTAATATATTATGACCCAATGGTTTTTCCACATATTCTTGAATGGATGGTAATACCTAAGTTAAATAATCGAAATCATATCCATGTGTCTTGAGGAAATTAGTGATGCAACTATTGAATTAATATTTGTCGTCTATCATGATTCATTTTCTTTGTTTTCCTTTTATAAAAGCATGAGTGACTAAAGGTTCCATATGAGATAAATATGGAAATGAAGTATCCTTAGGAACCATAGGTTGAACATCATGATGTATAGGTTGTTCTACATAGGAGGGTGTACTTTGGATTTGTGGTTTCTTAATTATGTTATGATCAATGTCATCACTGTCAATAAGATCTTGGATCTTATGTTTCAAAGCAAGGGTTCTATCTGATATATGACCAATGATTTGAAGATAATCACAAAAAGATAGTGAATTATATGTTCTTGTAAAATGAGTCCTATTATAATGTCTAATAGAAGGTAAGATAATCATGTCATTATCAAGTAACATTTTCAACAGTGCATTTTGACTATCTTTGAGATTTTTAAATTATCATGATTTGTGAGAGGAAGACATAAAATTATTCATAGGCATCACTCTTCAATTAGCCTATGGTTTAGTATTCTTCTTGATTGGTACATGGCTAGTGCTGAAATTCATAACTAAGTGCATATTATTTTAAAAGTTTATACTCAAATGTTGTGACCTCAAAACAAATATTGAAATATTTATAAGCATGGAAGAGCACTTTATCCTTGAGAGGAGGTAAGAGACTTCTATTGAAAATATGTTGTTTCTCTAGATCTATTGGTTCACATTACCCTTGAGTCTAGAAAATATAATCATGGATAAGCTCATATTGAGTTTGATGAAGACATATAATGTGCTAAAATGTAGCATGTGATCTCTTATTATTTATAAAAAATGATAGGAAAGCCTCTTCCAATATAAGGAAGGTATGTAGGGAACCACTAGGTAATGTATGAAACCAATCCAAAACATGGCCACTCAAGCTTATCTATTATTAGAACCATATTTCAAAAGAGAAACACTAAAGTTATTAAGATGTAAGTAAGGATATCCATACCCATTAAATAAGGAAAGTTTAGGCACGATAAATCTACGTGGGAGAGGAGAATCGAGAATCTTATGAACTATTGGTTGGCCATAAATAGCATTAAAATCAACCCAAGAATTTGATGCAATAGACTCAAGAGATAAAGCTTGTACTTGTTTTTATAGCTCACCTATTGCATGAATCATAGTAACTATCTCATGGTTTGGCACAACCTAAATATGAATGGGTTCATTCAAGGGTATAATTTTTTTATTGGATTTAAACATAGGAAAAAAGAGGAGACATAGATATATAAGGAATACGAGAAAAATCATCTAACACATAAGAAGAATTTACACAAGATACTTCTTTCAACTTTTCCATAATTTTAACAACATAAGATGGGTCATCCATAGTATACATTTTAACATTTTCAATAAATTCATTACTATATTGTGCACTCATTTCCTTTGTATTTTTATCTTAAGAGATTAATTTGAATATATAACCATTCAAGGATTGAGTATGAAGGGAAACATTCAAAGAATCATTTGCATTCAAGGAAATGGGAGGAAGCCAATCATTTTCAAAAATTGCATTTGAAGGAAGAGTCATAAGACAAGTATTTTTAACATTTGCATTTGAAGGAAGAGTAAGAATACAATCATTTTCATTCACATCATGTTCTACACAATAGTCAACATTGTATGGCATAAATAATAGTTTAAAACCAAATTATTCTAAGTTACTTTGCTTAAGAATAACACATCTTTCTTTAGTAACTGATTTTTGTGTATTGAAATTTGGCCCTCATAGTTCTTCTTATAGAGTAGATCCATGATACTCAACAGGAGTTGACCCCTATCGTCAAGAGCTAGTATGTTGGGATACCTTAGAAGTAATGTTGTGCAAAGATAAGCATATATTTACTGACCTACCCCACTCAATTTGTGAAGCAACAATATATAAAGGATGTTTAATGCTACTAACCATTGTGATGGACTAAATTAATGAAGTGATAGGCTTGGGGAATTTAAGGGCTCACTATAAGAGCCTATGCCAAAGGGTGACACCTCTTGTAGAAAAAGGGCTAGTACCATTGATTTAGGTACAAAAGAGAGGGGATAGATAATTTCTCATTGGTGAAAGGTATCAGGAATGGGTCATTGATGAAAACATCATTCAACACATGGTAATCCCCACATACCCTGATCTCACCTAGAATTTTAAGGCATACAACCATAAGACTAACCCAACCACCTTTTCTATCGAGTAAATGATGCTTGCTTCCGGCATGTGATTCGAATTAGCCTTCACCTTCAACTTCATGTTGGGATTCAGTGTATATGGGTGCTTCTTTATAGGTCATGCATATATTTGACTTCAATGTGCATTTTACACAATGATGGATCTACCCCTTTAAACTCTACTAATTTAGTGTAAAAAACATACTCATACTCCTTAGTAGATACAAACCTTCTAAAATTTCATTATGTGTCCAACAATCTCCCAAAGTAGCAAGTTTTAGCATAGACTCAATCCCAATTTTCTCAACAATTTTCTTTAGTGGCTCTTGATATATCCTATTAGATTCATTCATAATGGATTCTTGTAGAGTTTTTTATCCTTCCTTCTCTAGAACATTGAGGTTTTGAATATTTTCTTCCTCAATTTATTCTATGATTTCACCTTCTTGTGAATTAGCTTCTCATTTAATTTTAAATAATCCATTCAAGTCCAAATCTGCATCACTATCACTAAACTCTGTCAACTCATATTGAATCCTATTACAAGTTTGTATAATAAACTATTCCTTATTTTTACTAACCTTATTATTTTGTTTAGCTAGATTCAAATTGAAAGTTTCTTCTTGATGAGATGATGAGTCTATCATAGTACCTAGATCTTCCACTTGTTTATGACAGAAAAACATTTTCAATTTTTGTAAAAAATTATGCACTACAAGATTTCATCTTAAAACACAAACGTTTGGATAAAGTCTTATTGAACTTATGCCTAATCCTTAGTTTCTCACATGCACTCTTGATGCATATACCAGGTAGTTATAAGTGCTACCAAAATGTATCTAAAAATATGCATCCAGTACTTAGGCTCGATCCCTTGCATAGACCATATGTCTATGCATTGATGTATGTGTAATTATGGACATTGTCCTTCTTGAAAGAATGGTCAATATGATGTAACAATTCTTGGTAGTTGAAACCATCCTTGGAATAATTTGCACACTTCATCCCAGGGTAATTGAGTTTGTCTATGAATTATCCACCATGTCAAAATAGTTACCTTTAATAGATAATTGAGTGCACTGACTCTTTAATCTCATCAGGTAAATGCTACTCCAATTGAAAGATAAGCTGATTAAGATCCTCCATTGAAAAATATTATAGTAGTTGATGTTTAGTAACAAATAACATTCATAACATATGCATATTATGATCCCCTTAGACCCAATTCAACATATACATATCCGATCGACCACTTACTGAATATGCTACTTCCCAAGTTAAGTCATATTCTAGAGCAGGCTCTATGTAATCCATAGCAGTCGCACCTACATTATACAAAAATTATACCTCTAATCTAGTTGGAGATTACATAGATGGTGACCTACATTATTTGATCTGAAACTGTAGTACTTGTGACTTTTTTATAACCAACATATACATAGGTTGTTCAACTGATGACAACTATTTTTGAATCTCCATTTGTGTCTTAGGAAAGTGATATTCACCAGCTCATAGAATATTCTATTTACTATCTACATTAACTTGGACCAAATATTTTCCCCATAAACATAAAGTGACTCAAGTTATCAAGAGATAACACATGGCTTATGTTTAGACTGTATCACAATTATCTTATCCCCTTGATGCACCTATAATTGGTTTTGCACTGTATTGATAATCATTTGCCCATCATAAGCCCATTTATTACCAATAAAAGTAGGATAATGGGTCTCATCTATTTTATTATCAATTACCTTAAAATATTCTCACAAACTTAAGCTAATGTCCTTTATTTCTACATCTTCAATACATCTAATTAGTTATACTCTTTCATAATCTATGAGACTAGGGGTAATCAAACTATAACTCAATGATGATCAACCAATATTCTCCCATGTATATCTTGGTATCATTTTTACTACACTCCCAAAGTTAAATACAACATTAGGTACTTCATACCCTATGAGTTCAATATCCATTCTATCGTCAACATCCCCCTTATTGGTATGATATTGTCCTCACTATGCACACTCAAATATATTATGTAGCATATTTGTGATTTTTTATGAATTATACTCATTTCATCAGGTAATCAAGAATTTTAATAAATATGTTAATGAAATCAACACTCCTTCACATTATGCGCATAATCTGTCCATACATTTGCACATCTATAGCTATAGTATCCCCTTCTGATGCATTATGTTATTGGATATTTTGTAGGACTTATGATGTTTGATGCATCAAACATTTTTATCTTTTAGGATCATGATACTTATCCTCTTAAATATTCCTGATTCTTTGATCTAGAAGCATTTTAAAGGTGGAAATCCTTTCTTTACACCTTGTTTCCTTGTGACCACTTGTATGAATGTATTTTCCCTAGGTTATGCATTTATCATATTTAATTTTCACACAATATTTTCTTTCCTCTACTTATATAACATTGGATAATATTTAGTATGATGTTTCCATACAACTCTATAATATACATAGTACATTTATCTTTAGGGATTAGTCATGTAGTTTCATGCAAAGTGGTTATACTTGCCACACAGATAACACTAGATCGATTGTGCTTATCAATTATCATTATTTAAACCTCCTTGGTATCCTCCTATGTATCCTCCTCAATTTTTCTAAGCTCAACCTTATGACTATTATCCCTTGAATCCCATTGACTAGCATTGTTGTGCATCATATTTGCCATATTATCATTGAGGTGACATTGGGGCCTAATTCCATTATTAATGTTGATGAATTTTAGTGTTCCATGAGGAATAATATTGATACTATAGAGATGATGGTGTTCATGCATCCAAACCCTAGGGTTGATATTGAGGTGATGAAATCATCCACCCAAGACCACCTTGTATTGCACTAGTCATTTCCACCTCTGAGCCTAGGATTCCCTGTTTACTACACTGTGATTATGAGGACATTCTTGGTGATATATTCCTTTAGTTATTATAGATCATGAAATTTTTTTTCATTATGGCTAGTAAAATTACAAATATTATAGTAAAATTTCTATAGTTTTTGAATATATAGTTGTAGCAAATGACACTTTAAAATGACATGTCCTACTACTCTGCATATATCACATAAATCAATTTTGATTTTAGGATAATCATTACTATGATGTTCCTCCTTACCACACTCTCTAGACCATATACCTAATTTAGGCTTATTTTTCTTATGAATCTCATCCATCCTTCTAATAAAATCATATATCTTCATCTTAATTTTAAAACTAGCTGATGGAGCATCCCCATAATCTTCAATCTATTCCACCTAGAACACAGTTTCTTGATCATTAGCCTTAGAAATTATAATTGTGAAATATAAAATCTTATTCTTGATCACAAACCTTCTACAAAATAAGCATCCATGCCCTTTTCCTCTGTGAAAAAATTAATCTTACTCACCATGTCTAAAAATATATGATCATAGTGCCATACCCATTCTCTATTTCACTGTCGAATATCCTTCAGATCCTAAATGGTCTAACTCAATCACTTATTCATCTCAAATTATATGATTATCTAATATTTAACTTGTTGAAGATCCAAGGAATTAACATTCCTTTTATAAATTAAATCCAAAGCTCAACCTATTAAGGCTCCTATTGGTTCACACTTATTTACATCTTCAAAGGTTACTCCCTTAACCTACCATTTCATATCATAGGTTAATAAATATTTTTCAAGGTTAGAAGACGTATCATAGGGAGTTAAATCTATAAAAATTTCTACATTTAATGTCATGCTTGGTGCACTTTTAAATTCTACTATGGCTTTCTACGCACTAATAACTAATACTATGGGCTTTTGCACAATACTAACTAGTACTACTACTATGGGCTTTTACACACTAGTTTTTATGGGTATCTTAAAAGTAGTGTTGAAAGTAAATCTAGCCTCTTCTAACTTCCTTTTGTATATTGATTTTTTAGTTTCTACACTAAGTTTACCAAATTTTTATATAAATAATTCAAATCTTTTTCTATCTATCTCTTCCTCTACACTTTGCTTACTTCTATCTAATGATAAACTAGGCTCGAGGGATGTTTACTCTTGAAATGAATGATCCATGTCTTCAAATTTTTTTTTTATGATCTTGAACTTATGATACTTCTGTGATTGTGCATAAAAACCTCCAGAGAGTATTCTTTCCCTAGGCCAAACAATATTTTTTCTCTTAACTATGATCTAATTCTATCTTCTAACTGCTTTAATGTTATCCTACTTTCCTCTTTCCCTTCACTCTGATCCATATCCTGATTATACCAATTTATATCTTCTTCTTTCTCAGGCCCTTCCATTCCTTACTCTGCATAACCTCTACATTCTTCCATTTTTTTAATCTGTGTAGCCTCTCTCTAGGATCCCCTCTTTTCAACATCCACTATTTTGATTCTACTCCTATTCGGAGTTAAATATGGATTATTTGATTTATTCCATCTTCTTTGTTGTCATAGTTCTCTTTCTAATCCAAAAATTTTCTTCTCACTTTAGCTCTCTACATTTTACATATTTTGGATTTAGGTTAAGTTTCTCTTTTCAACTCTACATCATTCACTCCTACATCACATGCACCCCCATAACACCTGAAGTGACTACTCCATGTTGGTATGGGTAGGTGCCATGGCCTTTTAAAAAATAAACATCTTAATCAATGTAGGTAGTCATTATAGGCACTTTCCTCATATTCCTCTCAAAAATAAGTCTTCTACAGCTTCAAAACCCAAATAACATTGTACAACAAATTATATGATATAACTGTCGATGGTAGTCATAGCCCAATTATCTACCACACAAGTCCAATTAATATCTAGAGTTTGTAGGTTCTCTAGATTTTCCTCCATCTATTCTATAACCTCCATCCTTCTTGGTTGAAAATATTAATACTCCAACCTATAAAACCACATAGTTAACAATTCTGACAATTTGCACTAAAAAAAGTCTTAAGTTTTTCCATATATATGCTCTTGAATTTCCTCTTTTGCAGTCTTCTTGATTATTTTTGCTTCCTCTTCAGTGAAGTTGAAGACTCTTTCATCCAGCCAAATTTTCAAATCTTTTTACCTTAGTAGCCATCTCAATGTGTTTCCCACAAAATTTCCACACTCATCACAACATTGTTAGCAAAGGTGCCTTGAAAACTCATCAAAACATGCTAATAAAGGGATAACTAATGTGATACATGATAAAATACTACAATAGACTATTGATCTGATTTAACTTATTCATTAATTAATAAAATAGGAATAAATAAATAGAAAACATAGGCTTATGAGATGCAAAACATTCAATAAGATCTATATGATTAACATATTTAGGAAATAAAGCATCACTACACACAAATCAATCATAAAAGATAAGTAAAGGGAAACCATAGTATAACTATAGATTAATCTCTATCACATTGGAACTATTTCAAAATACAACTAATCACTATATATAGAGTTTATAGAGTGTTGTCACTTCATATTCCATCCTTTCACTACATCTATAAGAAAGACTCTTCACATTTTGAAGCCTATTGTTTATGCTTACAAGGGCCAAGTACATACAAAAAGGTATACAAGAAACAAAATAGTGCAAGTTGCACACGTGTCTATCAATTACACTTTGTGATTTTGGTGGCCCTATTCTACTCCCAATAACAACATCTTAGATCATTCCCTGCAATATATTTAGATTATGAATACAACTACAAACTATTGACCAAGTTATTTACAATACATCTTAAGGACTGTGCATTGAGATGGTTCTATGATCCTCATCTTCAAACCATAAGATAATTCAACACTTTGCTAACCAATTCCTAAAATATTTTTCTATCAACATCAATGAGAAGTTATTATATGTATAAATTGCTAAGTTAAAATAGAAATATAATAAACCAATCAATAATTATATGCTTCAATATAAAATCATGATAACTAAAATTACCAATGTTATGATCAACAATAAATTATAGATAATGACCAACACCCCCCCCCCCCCCGCCCCCACTTTTTTTAAAAAAACCCATTTCATCTCTTTAATTATTTTGAAAATTTTAAAATTTCATTCCACATTGGTTTTAACTTTAATTATTTGACTCGCTATTCCTTCTTGAGTTATAAAAATGTGGATCAAATCACTACCTAATAAATGAATTCAAATTGGGTGTTTGCATAAAAGGTGAGTCTCTTTGGGACTTATCCATGCAAAGATTAGGTACAAAATTACTGCCCCTTCACTCAGTATTGCATTATTTGGGCAAACTTTGTGCTACAAGGTTTGTGAGACATTGAAATTGACATTTTTCTTTCCTTTCACACTTTCTCACAATTACTTAATCATTCATTTTACTTGGATGAATTTGATTACTAACATTTCATTCTTCATTGTGTAGGTATTTTCACATTATTTTGGGATTTCACACTCCTCCACACTATTTTTGAAGATCATGGTGGGGCCAATACTATCCTAGTATTATATTATAAGTCTCTTATCCTTATTCAACACATCACACACTCTTTGTACTCTCTCTCCTTCAATCCCTTACACTTTGAGGCCGTCAGCCATTTCAAGCATGCCACATATCTTTACTCATTATTACCTGTCACATTTTTACATCTTAAAGCACTCACATCCAAACTTTTAAACATCAAAGCTATGAAGACCCTGATCCAGTCATCAATTTCCACTCATCTCATTTTTTCACTCTCACACCCTCATGGTTTAAAAATAAGTCACACAAACCCAAAGTTTGACAAAGTAATGACAAAGTCATGTTAAACCACATTAAACACAAAATTAAGGGGCATGATAGTGAAAGGGTATGAAGTAATCACAACACACTCCATGTCATCATGTGATTGCCAATGCACCTCATAATTGTAATGATATAGCATGGAGACCTAGGGCCATAAGCCCTAGGCCAATCAAAATGAGAAACATGTCCTTCACAAATGAACTTGTGTGCTAAATTAACTCAAATAAATATTTTGTAATAGGAAAAATGGAGACGTGTATGGCATGTGGTCATTTCATGAACCCACAAAAACATTGGATTAAATAAAATTTCAATAGGAAAAAGCTTTCCAATAAATTCAAATGGCCGCCTTAACATTAAAACTATGTGATTAGCTATTCCAATTCATTGTTCAAATATTTATAGCATGCATAGCCAAACAAAGAAGCCAGTTCACCCAATCACCATCTGATTCAAAAGAACTATTACAATCTAGCCTCTTAATAAGTACTTAGAATTCAAAAATCCTACCAATGATCTAGAGCCAAATGTATACACATAACTAGAAGGGAATTAAAAAATTCACTTCCTTAAAAGCCATGGTGTCATATCTATTTTCATAGGAAAACAACCAAATGTTCACATACACCCAGTTCTTCCAAGATGTCCTAGGGGGACATATTCAAACACTACAATGCAATGTATGATAAAGTATATGAAGCTAGACCATTTTTTGAAGAGGATATCTTTAATTATTAGGATGCTACTTACATGGATGATTTGTTTGCTATAAAATAGATTAGGATCTATTAAATTGTGGTTAATTTGGAGGTATTTTTTTTATATTGAATTATTCCACGATCTTTTTATTCAAACTTAATATTTGGAACAACTTTGTGTTATCGTTGAAGAAGAATAACAAGATATCATTTTTAGTTGGACCAAACATAGAGAGGTATTATCAAATCCCCCAGTCAAATGCCCTGCACAACCAAGATTTCATATCCTAATAGCTTAACTAGAATAAAATTTGAGAAGTATTGAAGGGTTGGGAAGAAAACCTAGAGAAGTGGGTTAACAAGGATGAAGTTGACAACATCCATATCTGCCAATTCATTTCTAGAATAAAAATTGGTATGATTCTAATGAAATGAGTCTATAGATCCTTTAAAATTTCCCATGTCAACAAGGTGTGGGTGCCATCCTATCTATGATTATTAATGATAGGTAGATTCCATCTTTGGGGGGTTCATTTCCTTCAACCTTAAGCAATAGGTCTCAGAGGTAAGGAAATGTGACAAATTTTACATGATGTCATATTTAGTATATGTATCCTCTGCTATAATTTTATTTGATAAATTTCCAAGATGGACCCCTATTCTAGTGACCCTAGTTCATTACCACTTTTCATAGCTATATCTCACAAGTTTAGGCAATAAATGCCAAATATTTGTGATTCTTTCTACCACTTGTTTACCATGTCATTAATGAGAAACTTGTGCCCAAATTATCTAATGAAATGAGAAAATCCAAAAGGATATGGGGGTCTTATTGGTACTACCCTAATTGCATGGTCATTAGTATATATGAAGTGATTGTGTCACCCTTCAAGCTACCCATAAATGTTCTTAAAAATTTGGTCAAGCAATATATTTCTTACCAACTTCTTAATGGATTTGCCATAGTGTGAAAGGAAAATAAGTAGCTACCTTGGCTTCTAATGCCCTACAAGATAGATAGAACCATCATTCAAGTTTGGACAGGATTAAACACAGCCACAACACACATATCATCATTTAATTTGAATGATCACGACCTGTGCCCTTGGGATCTAATGGGGAATGTCAAGGCTCACATAAAAGCCCTGAAAGGGAAGGTCTACATTGTGTATAATGATAACATTCACCCTCATGACTTTGTATTCATCAATGCAAAATACATTGAGGACATGAAAAGATAGATGGACATTGTAGACCTTGTACTTACCCCAATCCAAACAAAACAACTAAGGAAAATATAAGAGAGACCAAGAGCTCCTAAAGCCCAAGAGGAATCATTATTAACAAAGGCTACACTAAGAATAAAAATGCTATAGGGTCTACCTCCATCAATACCGTCCCAAATGGTCATCCAAATGCAAGAGGTAACTCAACCATTGGTTTTTACTTCCTCTTATTTATCTTCTTCCTCTATGGTAGTTTTATAAATCCCTTCTCCCCATGAAAAAAAAGTAACACAACAAGCCTCATTGACTCCCCATCCTTCTCCCTTAATGCCTCCACTTTAGGATGTCCTAATAGAAACCCCTAAAATGACCCCACATGTTGAGACATCAACACTGGGTGCCCCATTTAAATAAATCCTAATGACCAAACTATACTAGAGGATATTGGCACCAAGGACAATCACGCAGTACCATACCATCATAGTTGTACTTGTAACCAACTAGTTCACATTTATTGTGCAATTAATGGTAATCACCCATCCTAGGCATGTATCCACTATGTCTTCCACCATAGTCACATTGATGCCTTTGTGAAGACACACTCATATGGAAACAATGTGTTATCACTAATTTTAATACCCTAGTATTTTTTTTTTAAATAATACAATGTTTATTGTATTGTACTTTTTTGTACCATAATTCTCAAATTACATGGTGGGGGCCAACTTGGTTTGAACTCTTGATTCTTGTTTATTTTTTTATTATGATTGATTATCATATTTGATTATGTTAACCATAATTTTCAAGATTATGATTGCATTATGATCATTGAGAGTTACCTTAAACAATGAAAAAAAACTCATTTCTATTATGATGATCAGTTAATGTATATACTTTTTTAGATAATGACATGTCTTGAGAAAGTGGTAGACTCATAGAAGGATAAAATGAAATTTGTGTTAAGTCTCAAATAATTCAATTGATTCAATTTGTGAATAATATTTAGAAATTATTAGTGTAGGTTTTTTTTGCTTTCGGTTTTACCTACATTATTGTTAGTTAGTTTGCTTACAGTTGTTAAGGTCATTAGGAGAACACACAATGTGTTTTCTAATTATGATTTGAGTTGTTATCTTTTTTGGTGACCTAATTTATCACTATATAATGTACTTCCTTTGTACTTTTTAACTAATGGACATTAATGAAACTCAATTTTGATTTTCATCTTGATCTCACCTAATTCTATGATTTTCGTATAATTTGTGACATTCAAAAAATTTGAAATTATCTAACACAAATGTTCTTCTCAAATATTAATTTCATAATAATATTTTCAATTAATATCAGTTTACACTTTGAATTTTTATATGCAAATACCATTACCATTGATATTTAAATTTGAATAAGTCTATATTCATTTAGTCCGTTTGAATGAATAATATAATCTTGGTTTTCCATTTAAAATTCATAATTTTAAATGAAGTTAAGCTCTATCCTAAAATTATATCCAGGATCTAATACCTAAATATCTATCCTAGATTATCCTAAACACTTGTCTAAGGTGCTATGTTTTAAATAATTTAATAAATAGTTGCATCAATCTATATTAAATAAACTTGGATAGAGTTTATAATATGTACAAGGTACATTTAGACTTTAATTCAAATTCAAGTTAAAAATATGTTTTGAAGAATAAAGATTCACTCAATAGTCTTGATAATAGTTTTGGTCATGTCACATGTTAAGTTGTGGAGCTAAAAGCTTCATTGATGCAAACATGGAGGAGGTTGTTGAGTTGTAGAGCAACCGACGTCGGTCAGGCCAACTGATGTCGATCACATTCAGTGAGTAGAGAAACTGACATTGGTAAGGATTGGCTGACGTTGGTCATCTCCAGGCAGATAGGGATTGACGTTGATCCCCTGTGCATTCCAGAACTGTTAGTTACATGAACAGTTAGTTGTTGAACAGATAGTTTGCATGTAAAGACTAATTTTAGTCTCGAGCTGTGTTTCTAATTATTGTAATTGGAAAGTCTAATTATTGTTTGCATGAGATCTATTTAAGAGACCCATGGGGCTGTATTGTAAAGTGTGCTAGATAGAGAGAGCAAGGTTGGCTCCTCATAGTGCCATAGTGCCAAGTGTGTATGATCAGGTAGATCTGCGGGAGAGCAAGATCTGGTAGAAGATCCATAAGGGTGATGGTGTGTAGAATCAGAAGGGTTCTATCCAAGAGAGAATCATAAGGACTTGGTGAGGCAAGGACAAGGGTTCTTCTGGGTGTGTAAGATCAGGTTGATCTGCAGGTTGTGCAAGATCAGGTAGAAGATCTACATGGGTAAGTAAGATCAGGTTGATCTACAGGTGTGTGTGTGTGTGTGCAAGGTCAAAGGAGATCTACGAGATAACAAGGTCAAAGGAGATCTGCAACACATCAAGGAGCAAGATCAGGGAGATCTACTTGGAGTACGTTGTGTACTTGGTTGTACTGGTAGTATTGTTACTGACTGGTTGAGTGAACAACTCTGTGTTTGAGTTGTTTGTTGTGACTGTAATTGAGAGAGTGAACTCTTGAGGGAGAATATCTGTATGCCCTAGAGGTGTGGGAAGAAGAGTGTGGCACTTCTTCATTGTATTTCCTTCTGGAAGAGTATTAATACAAGATTGTATTGTCTCTCATATTTTGTGTTGTTTCTAGATTCTAGTTACATTTTACTTTTGGTTAAATTTTGTGTTTAGTTTCTTATACAAAGGTAATCAATTGTGCTCCTAAATCCTGAAAAAGTGGTATCAAAGCTAGGTCAACCAAGTGATACCACTGACAAAGTGGTATCAGAGTGAGGTTGCAAGGAGTAGGTTAGTGTTTGATTACAGGTCACTCTCAGGGTTTTTTGATTGAGTGGGAGTATAGCAATGGCAGGAGAAAGTAAGCTAAGAATGGAGGAACTCAATGGCAAGAATGGTCAATTACGGTATTATGGAAAGAGAGAGAAGGTAAAGAAAGATTGTTGGTTGGTAGAAGATCAGCATGAAGGAAATAAAGAAGCAGGTATTGTTGCAGGTATTGATGCATGGGATGCTCTTATATGTTCCTTGGATAAATTAGAATCTTGGATTATAGATTCTGTTGCCTCTTTCCATGCAACTCAAAATAGAGTATTTTTCCATCTTAATGTCCTTGGAGACTTTGGAAAGATTTATTTAGGGGTTGGTGAGCCTTGTCAAATTGTTGGCAAAGGGGAAGTGCGACTGAAATTGCAGACGAGCAACACATGAGTGTTGAAGGATGTCATGCAGGTCCCAGTCCTGAAGATGAGGCTAATTTTTTCAAGAAAGTTGGGTGATGAGGGATGCACAGTAACTCTCACAGCAGAATCTTGGAAAGTTTCCAAGGGTGCACTTGAATTAGCATGTGGTAAGAATGTAGGTACTCTTTATCTATCTACTTGTATTACTGATTCACCTTCTGTTGCAAAGATGTGGCTTTGTAGGCTTGGTCACATGAGTGAGAAGGGAATGGATGTTCTTAAGTCAAATGGTAAGAGTTCAAATTCAGAGAGCATAGACCGAGATTTTTGTGAGTAGTGTGATGCTACAAGAAAGGCTTGGGTTTATTGTAGGAAAAGGAAATCTGATGTTTTTGACAAAGTTAAGAACTGGAAAGCCTTGGTGTTCATGGAGAAGATGATGGATAGAGATTAGCTCAAGGTGTTGAATAATTCTGAGTAGGGTAGTTTGGATAGGGTTATGATTCAAAGTAAGCTCGTGGTTAAAAAGTCATCACTCATAGGAAAACACAGTTACCAATGTCGGTCAGGGGGAACTGACATCGAACAGACAGGTACAAGTGCAGCTGTTTATCTCCAAGTGGGAGATTGTTAAGTTGTGGAGCTAAAAGCTTCACTGATGCAAACATGGAGGAGGTTGCTGAGTTGCAGAGCAACCAACATCGGTCAGGCCAACCGATGTCGGTCATATCCAGTGAGTAGAGAAACTGACATCGATCAGGATCGGCTGACGTCAGTCATCTCCAGGCAGACAGGGACTGATGTCGATCGCCTGTGCATTCCAAAACTGTTAGTTACATGAATAGTTAGTTGTTGAACAGACAATTTGCATGTAAAGACTAATTTTAGTCTCGAGCTGCGTTTCTAATTATTGTAATTGGAAAGTCTAATTATTGTTTGCATGGGATCTATTTAAGAGACCCATGGGGTTGTATTGTAAAGTGTGCTAGATAGAGAGAGCAAGGTTGGCTCCTCATAGTGCCACAGTGCCAAGTGTGTATGATCAGGTAGATCTACGGGAGAGCAAGATCTGGTAGAAGATCCACAGGGGTGCTGGTGTGTAGAATCAAAAGGGTTCTATCTAAGGGAGAATCATAAGGACTTGGTGAGGCAAGGACAAGGGTTCTTCTAGGTGTGTAAGATCAGGTTGATCTGTAGGTTGTGCAAGATCAGGTAGAAGATCTACATGGGTAAGTAAGATCAGGTTGATCTGCAAGTGTGTGTGTGTGTGCAAGGTCAAAGGAGATCTATGGGATAGCAAGGTCAAAGGAGATCTGCAACACATCAAGGAGCAAGATCAGGGAGATCTACTTGGAGTACGTTGCATACTTGGTTGTACTGGCAGTATTGTTATTGACTGGTTGAGTGAACAACAACTCTGTGTTTGAGTTATTTATTGTGACTGTAATTGAGAGAGTGAACTCTTGAGGGAGAATATATGTATGCCCTAGAGGTGTGGGAAGAAGAGTGTGGCACTTCTTCATTGTATTTCCTTCTAGAAGAGTATTAATACAAGATTGTATTGTCTCTCATATTCTGTGTTGTTTTTGAATTCTAGTTACATTTTAATTCTGGTTAAATTTCATGTTTAGTTGCTTATACAAAGGTAATCAATTGTGCTCCTAGATCCTGACATCACATAAATGCCATTTGATGGAATTTGGTGGAAGTTGATAATTTTGGAGATAAATAAAATAGTCAATAAGTTTGGGATGGTATACTTTAAAGAATTTAAATACTTTTAAAGTTGGCAAATAATTTAGAAAATGCAGAATTTGTTCATAAGTTAATGTAACATGGACATTGGGGTCTGAGTAAAAATAGTCATTGAATTTAATTTTGGTATTTCACTTTCCAAGCTTCTTATGGAAGCTATATCTTGTCACTTTCTCTTTTCGAACCAATAAGCATTTAGTGATTTTCATTCAATTTTAGCACATTTTTGAAGCATATAGGTAAGATACAAATTATTTTTATAGTGGAATATAATGTTTTGAAGTTGGTGACATGTTTTTCTCATCCCAAGAAGGTTTAATTCAAAAACATAAGTATGCACTTATTATTCTTGAAGGGAGTAATTAAAGGCATCAATTTTGTTTAACGTCTAATTACTCTTTCACTTTTTTACCAATTAAAATTGATTTATTTTGCATTGCAAAATTGAAACTTTTTAATAGTAAACTTATGCATTTCTTAATTAAAAATATGAAAAAAAGTATTTATTTCAGTTTTTATTGCATGAGATTATTGACATGTTATTAAGGGAGTGAGTGCTAATGTCATGCATGTCAGTACCTATCTGTCATGTGATCCAAACATTCAAATTAAATTATTTATTTATTGTGTACTAACTTTGATCCAATCAACTGTCTCCATCTTTTAACTAGTGTCAATGTACACTGCTCAAAATAAACTAGAGAAACATGAATTATAATTTAAAATAGTTTTTTTGACCCAAAAACCAAGGGTGGAGACTACACTATTGTGCGAGGATGTTGGAACTTTTTGGGATGGGGTTTCCCTGTTACTACTTTCTAATCTGGGTCAACCCATTTTAGGGGAGAATGGTTAGTTTTGGAGAAGCTCGAGGGAAGGTAGAAGGGGCCTCTTGAGCAAGGGTTTCAATGGTTCATGGTGGAGGAAAAAGGGCATGGTGAAGGTGCAAAGGGAGACAATGAGCTCTGAAATAAATAAAAAACATACAAACCCCTACCTTTCCTTTCATGCCAAACTGCAAAATACCTATGAAGTAAGTGGATTTTTACTCTTTTGGGTAGGGCATAAAATTGGTTCCTGTCATTGGTATTGAGTTATAGATTTTATATGAACATTAATGGTTCATGATGAAGTCGTGAAGACTTCATTATGGACTTGCAACACTATTAAATCATTATTACTCCATCATTAGTTGTGGGTTTCTTTGTTAGACTATATTTGTCATTTTTTTGAATTGAGGTTTTGTGTTTTTGATTCACGACTACATTTTTCAGAAGATGATAAGATCACTATTATAGATTAAACTTTGGATTTGCAATGCTTTATTTTCTTGATAAGTCGAGTTATATTTTGATTGTTTCTTGGGGTTTTGTGTTTTAACGCACTCAACATATCCCACGCAAGGAGAGTTGCAAGTAGTCTTGGTTTGCAGGATTGGGGCTCAAAATAAGCCAATCTCTTTCTCTCTGCACAAAACCCTTGAGCTGTTTTTGCCATATATGTTTTAAGTTTTACAATTTTCATGTTCTTTTTAGAGGCTTAAGAGAGGCTCTGTGCACAATAAAATCCAAAAGGATAAATTTGGGATGGACTCATCTTCTAGGGTTCATTTGTGACCATGGTTGACCACCTGACATTACTATAAAGTAAATAGAGGCCTCACATTGGGGCCTCGTAAAGCTACATATGTCATGCCTTTATTCCAATGTTGTTTACATGCTACTGCATTTCATCTCCACTTCATTTTAACACTTTTCCATATGTCACTTCATTATTCCCCCCCAATATTTGTTGATTTTATCGTCCAGTATTGTTATGACCCTTCCATTTGTTTTCTTTTGATAAATCTAAACCATGCTCTTCTCCACAGTGTGCAAAATCTCATACAAATGCCTTCAAATGTATGTCATGTAAATCTCACTTTATTTATTTCTAAATTATATCTGAGAGTCAATTCTTGTCCTTTAAAAAAAATAAAAATTGGGGTTTGATTCACTATAATTTTTTTGGGGTTTTGATTTTGATGTAGGGATCCACACCCCAGAACTTAGAAAGGGTGAATGCTCTTTCATTTTTCAGCATTTATAGAGAATAAAGTCTAAAAAAGAGCGGACAACATGAAGGATCCGAGTAAGGTAAGGATATGTTTCAGTCGTTACTTAGGCTATGAACCTTCTCACTCCTTAAACAAATTCATCCTATTATTTTGTGTTTATTTTTATTCAATATATATATATATATATTTGCTCAAGGCATTCTCCAAACTTGTATAAAAGATATAAAACCTTAAAGAAAATGAGAAATGTATTTTTTATTATGACTTTGCTTTAGCACATGAAATCAAATCGCATTTGGTGTAGTGTTGTTAGTATATTCATTATAATTTTCTTTGAAGCAATCAGTGTTTCACTTGTTTTTTAAGTTTTAATCTCTGTATAGCTGAGCTTGTTTTTTAATTAAATTCACCAGTGCTTCTAGACTTAAAATAATGTGTGCTTTCTTAAAATTATCCAGATTATTGATGTTTATAGTTAAAATTTAAATGTATTCAAACTCTTGAGTTGTGTAGTCAAAATTTGAATGCCATGTAAAGAGAGTGGTTTTGTTTAAATTTTGTCAACAACCTTTAGTAAACTTCCACACTTTGCATACATCAACTACTATGTTTGAAAAATATCTATTCTCAATTATCATTTGATTGATGTCTATACCCCATTTCAAAGCTCCCATTTTAGCATGGTTTGGGAGGATGTTGGCAAAGGATCTCCATTTTGGTACATTTTAGTGTGACTGGGCACCTATTTGGTTGTGTATAATTTCATTATGCCTTGGATTGTTTCCTTATGGCTGGGAGTTTATTATTGAGTTATGTTCCCCTTAAAACTGTAAATTATGTTGGTTGTACCTTAATATCTTAAATGTTGGGTT
Organism: Torreya grandis; assembly: GCA_037957365.1. Lineage (NCBI taxonomy): Eukaryota > Viridiplantae > Streptophyta > Pinopsida > Cupressales > Taxaceae > Torreya > Torreya grandis. Next base: position 5,383,722 of record JARHVA010000176.1, read on the forward strand.
GTGCCTTTACACCTAGTGAAGTAGTATGCTTTCAATATTTTCCTTGGGTGTGGTACTTTTGGTAAAAATGCCTTCCCTTAATTCGATGTATAAGCGGGTTAAATTCTTGAGTTAGTGGCATTTTGGATCATGAGGACTATTTGGAATTTTTTTATTGTTTAGTGGTTGATTATGCTTGTTCCTCATCTTGTGAGGATTCCTTGGTGTTATGGTAATTGCTCAAGTGGATGTATGTTTGGTGTTCAAAGTAGTTGTTTGTTGGGTCCTTGTTTTTGTTGTCTAAGTCAACCAATGGCTTGAAATTATCTTGTACATGGTGATGTCGTACTTGCCATGAACAACATCATTATCTCTTTTTGTAAACAATAAGTACTCTTTAAAAATAACTATCTCATCCACTTTTTAAAAAATGAAAAACAAGAAATAGTGCCATAACAATTTTCCTCTTTATTTATTGTAACTTGTGCATGTGATTAAAACAAAAAGAATCTACATAGAGCTCATATTCTTGGAAAAGGATTTTCGCATAGAGAAATTCAATTTCTCACATGTACAAAAATTATCTTTTTTTCCAAAGCAACAAAAGTCACAATCCTGCTGAATATTTTTTCATGATTTATATATCGAGTTTGTACAACTCTAGATAATCATTAATCAATTTTCTAACCATATTTTTCATCTTATATTTTTGCTAGTATAATAATTCTTCTTTCATTTTTTGTAAAAATTCAGATTACTAGTTATACTGGTTATTATCAAAAATTAGTTTTCAAAATATGTCAGCTTTTCCATTTTTTTACTAGTCCAATTATATTCCTGGCTACAACAAATTTTGGACATATTTGAATATAAAATTTTTAATCAATCTTTAAAACTGAAATTAGACTGCTCTAGATTAAGTGTTTCTTGCATTTCTATTAAAATTATATGCTTCTTGTTTTTCTTGCTAGTATAAAAAAATGGAAAAAAATGAATTCAATTTTCAGATTTTTGATAGTTTTAGTTTCAATTCTTAAAAAAAATCAGACTACCAATTATACCAGTTATTATCAAAAATTTATTTTCCAAAATCTGTTATCTTTTCTATTTTTTTATTAGTCCAATTATATTCTTGACTGCACCAATTTTTTGACATATTTGAATATAAATTTTTTAATCAATCTTTAAAACTATAATTAAATTGCTCGAGATTAACTATTTGTTGCATTTTTATTAAAATTGCAATACTTAATTTTCATTTTGGTGAGAACAACAAAAAAAATCGCTACTTAAAAAAAGAGTTGTTATATAAAATCCTTGATTCTTGTTTACTCTAAAATAGCCACATTTTCAAACTATCTCAACATCATCAGTCATGAATGTGCCCACCTTCCAATCTAGTCAATGTCGATGACCTTGGTTATATATCCCTTGTAATCTTTTTTGGTTATCACAAGTCATGTTATGTGATGCAATCAGCCATGCCGTGAACACACTACTCTCTTTCTTATCTATAAAAACTGGGTATGGAGTTGATACTGAAATTCATGAAAATATAATGAATATATTGTAAATGTGAAGTCAATATGAAACTAGATAATCAAGACGAGACCAAAAATATGAAATAAGGCCTTATATATTAAAGTAAAACTATAAACTAAACTAAAACTTACCCCATAATTATTGGTGTTGAGAGTTCAAGCCATAGCAATAACACTATTGTGAGAGAATTTCGCCATCATGTCTAACATCCATTCCATTTTAATACACATTATGAATGGGGTATCTCCTTTATTGTTAAGCATAATGTAACATAAACAAAAATCTTTCTCATATTTATACCATATGTTTATGCCAATAAGGTATTTATTATATTTGTACAACTTCAAACATCATATCTCAATAGTAGGTTGTCTCTCTAACATGGTAAGTCATCGACCAACCCGCTGGTTATATTCTCCATTGATAAGGTGCCACAATTGCCAAGAATATTTAGCATGGCTCCTAGCCCAGTCCCCATAGGCTCACTTTTTGAGTGTGTTTAGGTATTTGATTAGAAAGACTTTCTATTTTGCATTTTCTCATCTTGTGAAAATCATTTGTTTATTTTTTAAGATTAAATATTCATGCATTTTTTTCTATGATAATTATGGTCATTTGACATGAAACTTTTTTTTGTGAATTTAAATGTATTTTTGGTGTTTAAACAAATGATTTTTTAATTATTGGAGATCAGGTATTAGGGTTTTACATGTTTGTGCTTTGTTTTTACTGTAATTGGGTAAGAAATTCCACATTCAGTTGATTTAAAGCACTACAATTGAATTTGCAGGACACCTACGAATCTCCCTCTAAATATTCTATAGAGTTTTTAAAAGAATAAAAAGTTAATTCATCCCAATAGGAGATGGGATTGCGAATTAATATCATGGCACTAACAAAATCCACTACTAAAATTTTTAACAGTACTGACAAAGACAATAAAACCACTAGTAAAAATATTTACTTGAGTGAATTAGTAATATTATTAAATAAAAAGATCTTTGATTTGAAAACAATATTTTGAATATTTTACTACTATGTTTATTTTAAAATTTAATTGGGTTTTTGTTTGGTTAAGATCATTTACTTCAGAATTTAACTAGTTGTTTCTATATTTTTTAGGTAACATGAGGTATTGTAATTCTATTCTAAAAGTAAAGATTTATTTTTGGACAAAGTTATTGTTTCTGAAGATTTTGTAATTATGTTGGGAATACTGTAAAAGGTGATGTTCACAGCCATAATTTCCCCTAAAAAAATTATTTAGTGCTTATCAATACCGGTCATTGATTTAGTATACTTATGATAAAAAAAATGTTGTTCTTTTTAAAGTTTATAGTATATAAAATTAGTAAACATTATTATTTAATGATTTCATATTTTGTTTCTTTAAGCATTCTTAATAATCTATTTCAATAGATGAAGATTTGGTGCTTTTGCTAAAAAGAGTAATGATTCTATGATTTTGAAATGAATCAAAGGCCTTATTGGACTAATAAGATGGTTTCCTGGCAAGTCCAATGGAAAGGTACTTGGAACTTTCAATTTCTCCTTATATCTTTATAATATTTTTTCTAATTTTCAACAAAACCCATGTTCAAATGTAGGAGCAGTCTCTAAAGAGAACACATCATAATCTAATAATAGAAAGACTCTGGGAAATTGTGGTACATGTCAATGGAAGATGTAATATCACTAAGAAAGGGGACAATAGTTATATTTATGTCCTTTCTATGTTAAAAACTATTATTCTAGTCCTTCTTTGACTAATGAAGTTATATTTTTTCTAAAATCATAAACAAATAAGATAGCATGTCAAGACTAAGGAGATGTAGGTTGTAATTATAAAATACTTGTCATCACTCCACAATATGTAGATTTAATTATGCAGTCAACTTAATACTTAATTTATTCAAATGATCTTTCTAAGATAACCAAATTTGAGCTCAATGCCAAAATTATATGCTAACCCTGCAGGGACTTGGCATACGACACCCTTATTTATTTCTAGTTACGAGTGGTCAAATTTAATGTTAAAACAAAAACATCTTTTACTCAACTTTGGTTTGAAGAGTTTCTTTGCATTCTTTATGGTATTTTTGAAAACAAATAAAAGAGCTCTATTTTAATATTCATTATTATTTTTATTCAAAATCTATGGGTATGGCAATATTCTGATTATTTAAGATTGTATAAAAATATACCTGCATTGCAAACTTCAGTAGTGATGGGTTTCATTTTGCAATAAAAGCATGTATTGTGGATGTGTAGTTGGTTTTCCTAATTCTAAATATTCAACTCTACAAATGAAAAATAATATTTTGATTTTTTCATCATTGTGAGATAGATAAAGGTTTTTTGCAATAAAATTATAAATCCCTTCTTGATTTTGATTGTAAATTCAGAGGGAAACTAGGGTTTTAATAGAGTGATATACTTTTATACATTCTTGGATATTTTTGACCGTCCACATTTATGTTTGATCTATAATGATTTTAAGGAATTAGAGAAGTTTGGCATGAATGCATGTTGCCTTAAGATTTGAGTGACCTCTTAAACACATATACATAAGTGTGAATGTTCTTAGTTTATCATAAATGGCTTTTAAAGAGGAATTTGATTTGAAAGAGGAAAGTGTTTTTTTGTCTTTAGAGGTGTCTATCTCAATTTTCAAAAGCTTTTGTTTTCTTTTTAATCACTTTCAAAATGATGACTGTTTTAGCTTGTTTTTAAAATTTGTGTACCTAAAATATTCAATAAACTATGCTTGCATGTGTGGAGATTTGAAACTAAGATTTGGTATGTGTACACAAATGGAAAATAGTTATAAATATGGATTTAGTTTTCAAATGTATGGATTTATCCATGTTTTTGAGTCAATATTGACACTCAATTTTGATTCGGTCTATAAAAAGGGTTTCAATAGTTTTGAAAATTAAATTATATTTTTCAAACTCAAGATATGCAGTGACATGTTGATAGATGCAATGTTATGTTGATTGTATTCAGTTTATTGATTGAAATGCATAAATTTGATTTCATTTCATTCACATATTCAATAAAGATATATTATATTATTTTGAGAAAATAGTTCAAGGCAATTTTAAACAATTTATTATGATTTTAGTTTCAAGTCAAAATGATATAATTTAAATATCTAAGGTAGTTTGAAAGCCTTCATTCAATTGTATTCATATTGTTTTCTCTTTGATATTGGTGAAATGATTGAAATAATTTGAAAAAAATTATTTCATAATTATAAATATATTTTTTCAAATAATTAAAAAAATATGTTTGACTGTAAACAATTAAGATATATTGTCTTATATGTTTTCCATTTACAATATAGAGTTCAAATTTCTAGTTGGAGTCAATGATATCATAACATAGAAATAAATAGTTTTGTAAGAGGTAACCAAAAACAAGATAATAACCACATTTTAGAAATAGCTACTAAGATAGACCTTTCTGGGGTTGAAGAGTCCCTAATGTGTTCATGTGACCTTTTAACCATGGCAACTGATTATTCTTGCACTTTGATGCTAATAATCCCAACTTCTAGGATGTTTTATATTCTTTCCTTTATGATACTTTGTATACTCATGGTAATAACCTTTATGTAAGACCAAAAATGGGTAATCGGTAGTTTCATCCAATTGGATTTGGTTTGCCAAGTACTTCTTCTCACCAAATGTATACTACTAGTGAAGAAACTTCACCAAATGTTGAGTTCATGCCCCAAAACCTTGAAATAATTCATCCTAAAACTAATAAAATCATTGTTATTGATTTCCCAAACACCCTTATTGTAGGCAAATAAGCTGTGTTGGATGGTTTGAAAAAGAAAAGTAAAATAGACCTACATTCCCACGACATGTTCCCTATTCCTCAGGACCCTTTACAGAGCTGTCGGTCTATTACAAAGATTAGGTACTTATATGAGAAGGTAGGTAGAACTAAAAGATTTTTTTTATTCTCCTATTCTAATCTATTGGCCTACTGCACCCCAATGGACCTTAACTCTATGATGAGGCCAACTATGGAGTTTGAGATTTAATTAGAAAGAGGAGTTGTGCTTGAAATCATATCTTTTAGTGTGATTTGACTTTTAAAATTTTTGAATGTTGCCTTTTAGATCATTGCCTTTTTTTAAATGATTTGGAGTTTTGAATGTTTTATGACTTTTAAGATTCCTCCTCCATACAGACTTGGAATGACCAATCATGAGAGATAAAGTGATACACATGAATGAAATTTAGGCTTTGGATAAAGGAAGCTAAGTATCCAAATGTATGACTGAGTAGAATACTTAGGATTAACTATGAACCATCATGTTATCTCAAGTCTCAACCATGTGTATGCTTAGTTTATGAAAGGGAATAAAGGGGAAGAATGGGAGATCTAAAGTGGAATGGTAAAAGGAGATTGTAATGAGATGAATTCTTTCCTAACTAATCACATGGTAATGGAGGAATGACTAAAGGGAGCAAGGCTTGTATAACCAAGTCACAATAAAAATTATTTGTGTTTATATAGATAATTTAGAAAATAATCATGAAAAAAAACAAGATAACCATAAGAAATTAACTCAAGAAGAACAAGTATGTAATTTATGAAAAATAATCCCTAAGAGAAAATAATGACATCATAAGCAACATGTAATGCAGAACAAAAGTCACCATGTAAGATAGATAAGAATTTGACACAATGTTAAATGATATAAAATAGATAAATGTAAAGTTCGAGTACACATCCAATCCAAATGAAGAAGTAATTGTAAGAACACCATGCTTGTTTTTCATAAGTACTGATATATTTGTCCATGCACATTATCCATAACATTTGATAAGTCTCTATGAAGTTGAATGTGAACTACAACCAAAGTCTCATCAATCTTTAGGTAAATTTGAGAATATACTTTGCATTGAATCTCCTCAAAAAAAATGTAGGAATGCTTAAAGGATCATGCTGATGGGGGATATCATGTTGGGGATTCTCAAGAGAATGCATGGGAATGGATCCTATGGGAGATGAAGGGGTCATTGGTGGGGAAGGTACCACAGGTGAAAGAGTCATCGGTGGGGAGGGATCCATAGGTGAGGGAATCATAGGTGGAGAAACAGTAGGTGGAGAAGAAACCATAGGAGGTGGAGCCATGAGGGAAGAAGGGGGAACCTTCTTGTGAGGGCAACCTATGGGAGGAAGGGTAGTAGGCACAAGAGTGGTTATGAGGTGATCTTTAAGATGTTGTTGAAGGATGAAATAATGATCAATCTGATGTGTATTATGAAATAGGATTGCAAAAAGGGGATATTAGTATCGTGTTAGTGAATAAACCAGAGAAATCAAAAACACACTAAACTAACACCTTAAGCCTATCACAAAAGAGGAGCTTAGTTAACAAAACAAAAATGGAAAACACAACTAAAACATGAAAGAAAGACCGTCCTTCACCTTCCTTGGATGCTCCAAAATTTTTGTTGTAGTGGCTTATTCAGTTTATGCTCATGAAGTTTGCATCAATGAAGTATGGCTATCTCCATCTCTCCTTGGCACCATGTTTAGATTTGGCTTGGCTTGGCTCAATATTTGGGCTTTATAAAATTAATTTAATGGCCTTTGAAATTGATTTTTGAATGATAAATTTGGCTTATGAGAGCTTAAAATTATGGCTTTGAGGCTTTCTATTTATAGATTTTTGGAATGGTTTGAGGATCAACCATCATCATCCATCTCAAGATTGAGATGTGTGGCCATGAATAAATCCAAATATGAAATTCATTATATAGATATCCCCATTAATATTTTTGATAGAGGGGCATTGAATAGGCATGAAAGGGTTTTATGAGGCATGGGAGTAATAAATCCTGATATTTGTGACACTTATTGCTTATGGATGCCACCCCATAGGATGATGTCATTTGATGATGCAGTTAATGAAAATCAATTTCTAATAAATATTTATTCAACAAGCTCCATGTAATTCTTAATTAGGGTCATGATTTGGTTTAATTATATCTTAAGCATGATTAAGCACTTTGATGCAAACCTTGGCTCTTTGTATACAAGTAGTTAGAATGTCTTGTTATTGGCCTAAAATTTGACTAGATTGGAATTGGATGTGATGTTAGATGAATTAGATCTGCATTTTCATTTAGAATGTTGTCAACACCAAATAACAAAGGCACATGTTTAATGTAATAGACTTGACAGAAAAGAGCAATTTAGAGCACCCAGTTGCAAAATTGGCATTTTGACTCGAAATGATCTGATCAAAGTTAGTTAGTCCATAAAATGCATTAACCCATTTAGGGATACTTTAGCCAAAATTGGCACTTGAATATGTCAATTTCAAATCTTTTGTGGAATAGTTGATTTATTCTCAAAAACCTCCACATAATTTGAGTATTGCCTACCTATCCCAAAAGGGCCTCTAGGTGATGTACTTCTCCCAAATAGAGTGGGTGTGTGAATATTGATATTTATTACATGAATGTAACTAGTATATTAACTTAAATGTTTGATAATGAGTTCCCTTGGCCTAAAATAAAATAACTTCAGACTTGGTCTATGACTATTATAATAAAATAGAATTAAAATTGAAAAGATTAGTGTTATGTTGCTCAATTGTAGCAAAATCATAAAGTGATTGCTAGATTATATTAAATGACCTTGATGAGTTTATATAGAGGAATGTTTGGAATATTTATGTTAACTAACCTTAATAGAAGTGTGGGATGGCCAATATGAAACATCTTGAATTTGAAAATTTACCATTGGAGTGCAAAGGATAAGGTTGCACTAGTGGATAAGGCTAGGTTATGACCTTATCAGTCTAGTGTGGTCTTATACCATAAAGACATAGACTCTCGAGATTCCACTAATAGGAACATATAAGTATAATAAGGATGATTGAATTATGTTTCCAATAAATTTTAGATAGTAAATGGAATAGTAAAGTTTCTAATAGAGATTACATGTTAATGGAATGGAAAAGAGACCAAATAAGTTAAGGATCTCAATATTAAACATTATCAAGCATTTAATGATTAAATTTGAGTGTCTGAAGTAATAATATGTAATAAATAATGCAGAGAATATGGTCCCATCAATGTCAAATTATATGGCACATATGGAGTCATTTTCTAAAGAAGTAATATAAAATAAATCAAGTTCATAGAGAGTATTGTAGACACATAAATATGATCATAGGCACTTGACAATGTTAATTATTGACACATCTTAAACCCTTTGACATGTACCTGATTACATAAATCTTATTTTCCATTTCTCTAATCCATTTATTTATATGTGGGCTTGATCCTTTGGTTAAAATCATTGTTACATAGAACTTCCCAAGTCAAATGCTCAAACTACTTCATATTATCCAAATACTGTCTCTCACTAAAGACAATTGTCCCTAATTTTTTGGGAAAAATCTACAGTAGGGAGACAAGTCCACCACTACATGCTTGTCCACCTAGATCAACTTCATCTTGTGCCAAATAATAATTAGTTTCCAAAACTTGAATTATTATTTTGGGTCTTCCCACATGTTTCATAAGATCAGTTAAATGAAATGTTCAAAATGTTTCACTAAAAATATAAATCAAATGTCATTCATTATTCCTGACTTGGAACAATCTATTAAGCACTTACATATTATTGCATATTGAGAAAATCTACCTTATTCTTTCCAAATTCAAGATCATCAAAAAGGAGCATCCATAAGTCAGGTCTCAAACATCTAAAATAAGGCCAAAAGCTATAACTTTAAAGTTTTAAAGCCATATTTCTAGATGCATACACATAGTCGAGGATCCCAATTACATATTCACTCTAAATGGGTGAACTACATAGGATTTATTTCCATCCTTAGAGTATTGGATACATAGGAAATGTTAAATCAGCAAGGAGGTGATTAGGGTTAGCCCATCCCATTATATTCCCCTTCTCATTTTTGTAGGTTTCAAGCTTTTAAAATGACCTTAGAGTTTCAAAATAAAAGAAGGAAAAGAATAAATTATGCATGACGCAAATAAGATCATGATATCTCAACCTACTCAATAGATAGGCAATGAAGGTACAACAATAAAAAAAATTCAATCAACATAGACAAATACACGATCAATAGACTCAAATGGCTTGTGTTATAACCCAACTAGGGTAGACTTATCTAGAAATAGTTTTAGATTATGTTCCTAGTCTTGTGCATACACAATCAGATATTTTGTTTATTTTCACTTTCAGATATCTGGAATAGTCAACAAAAATCCTAATTTTAGATAATTACATTTCTTCTTATTATTTTCTAATAAAAGTAGTTTTTCATATTTATCAATTTCTAAAATGAGATTTTTTATTATTGTACATCTTTTGCATTCCCTTATCTATCAACTTTTACATATATTAGTACACAAAAATTTATTATTAATTAAAAAATAGGGTAAAACATATTAGTGATCCCTTGTATTATTTGAACATTGCTTTATTTTTCAATTTGTTTCTAGGGTTTTAGTTGATTCTTGATTTCCAAACACAAAGTAGAAATATGATTATCCTTTACTATATTTGATTGAGCATTGCTCTAGGATTTATCTTTGACCTTGGGGATTTAGATTGAATTCTTGAATTCATTACATAAAAATATTTACTTATATTAGCTTTAATTTCTTTATTTATTTTAGTGTTTTCCTAGAAATTATGTTTTGATAGTTTTAAAACTCATAGGATTTGTCGTTCTAGGGAAAATGATCTTTAGTTTTACATAAATCATGTTATGACAAGAATTTATCCAATACTTAATCCATTAGAAAATGCTATATACATATTTACATTTCCATGTACCTCATGTATATTGGTAACATCCAAGGTTTTGTATTTCAGTCATAAAAATTCTTTGACCATTTGTTCTCGTAGTGAACCAATAATCAGTTAGCCCTAGAAGTTTCCTCTCAACATACACTAGATATGAAATAACAGATCTACAAGATGGTGTAAACCTTTATAGTTAGTGCCATTTAGGAAGGTTCACTATTTATGACTAGGATCATGTTATTTGAGAGCCTATAAAATAAACACACCTTGACTAGTTACACCTCTCATCCCTTTTGCAATTTCAAAGTTTAATTTTCAAATTAAATTTATGGTAATCATGAGTGAATTTTGTTTACATATTTTGAGGTTTACCATTACATACTATGTTACTTTTCAAAATGTTATCTAGATTCATTATATATTTCAATGAATCAAATTTAAAAATCATAACAAGGCTAAAATACATAATGTATAATCTCAAGCCTTCCTCAAATCATATTGTTTTGATATCTAATTTGAGTTATTACTTGTCACCACCAAGTTCCAAATGGTGTGTATGACTTAGTTTGTTACTCCTTGTCTTAGACCTCAAGGTTATCTCATTCACTGATATGATTCTATTATTTGCCCATGGCTTATATTAGACTCCAATGTTCATATTATCTGTTGGGTGAATATTTTGTCAACCAGTTAACTGGTGAGCAAAATAGGTCTCTTCAACCATAGCATATGGAGATTGATCAGCCAAATATGCAAGTTTAATACATCAAAAGGGGACAAATCTCTCCTCTCATCAAGGGGAGGTTCCTTATAAGTATGCAGGAGCTATATACTATATAAATAAGCACAAAATAACACTCAGGGGTAGAATACACCATCCATCTCTCTTCTTTCAGAGATGATATTAACAAAAAGAGGAGAAAATCCTGGTGGAAACACTGAAGTCCCTTCTCTTCTTTTAGAAGTGTTCTTGCAGGAAACAACAAGAGTTATTTCAAGTAGTGACAAGAAACTAGTAACACAGGTGCAGTAACCAGCAGGATGAAACAGAACACAAAGTTTCCACCTCAACTGCCCAAAGAGTATAACACAAAGGATAATGGGGGTACAAAGTCGTCCCAAAATCTTCAACATAGAAAGACATTAAAAATACACACTAAAAATAGTTGTGAAAGCACAAAGTCTTCCTCACAATTGGTTTCAGGATACCTTCCTGATTACTTTCACTAGTTCTGCTTGCCAAATTAAATAAATAAGAACACATTTAGCAGACAGACATAAAAACAATCTCCTAAAATGATACAAGCTATAACAACACAAATTCTGCAAACAACTTGCTTTTTCATTCAGATAAAATGATATGAACAACAATTTGAGCTCAAAGTCTCAGTATTCGCCATTCAATTTGGGCAAAGTTTTGCTTTTGTATCAAAAAAATCTCCCTTCACACAAACAAAGAGATTACATTATATAGCAGCTAAGAAAAGTCTGGCACTTTATTCCATGGAACGGCCCATGCTGCATTCAATGCCTTGAATGCATTTTCAATTTTGTCAAGGAGGGCTATGTTGGAACCGAGCGGCTACCTTAACTATGGCCTGTTAATTTATCTAATATGTCTCTTCCTTAGTATGGACTGTCTGGTCCTTTTCCTAGCATTTGCACAACTGTCCCTTTGCCTTTACTTCATGGAAGAAAAGTAGGCTACGTCCTTGATTTGGCATGCTTAGAAGTCTACTTGATCCACTATTTCACCTACTAGAAATAACTCCCTTGAAGATATTTTGGCCTTTCCCTCTTTTTTCTATGATTTGAGCCCTCGAGCTATCTTTTCCCTTTCTAGTTTTGTCTTTTCCTAGCATTTGAGCTTTTAGGGCTATATCCTCAGCTTTGTTGGCTCTTTACGCTCTTCCATGAGTGGTTCTTCCCTTTGGCATTTTGGCCTTTGGATGCATTCGAGCCTGTGCTCAAGCTTGTAAAGATCAATAGCTATTTTATTACCAAAAATTTGATGTCTTCGGGTCTTTCATCCTCCTTAGCAATTCTTTCGTGTCTTTCCTACTTGCTTTGGCCACTTTTTGCTAATCTCAACAAGTGACACATGGCATTTTCCAATGCTTTTTAGAAACACATATTAAAACCTTCTGTAGTTGCCACATGGCACCCTCTATGGAAATCTGAGAGAAGCTTATTGAAAGAAGCTTCATAAGAAACTTGAAATGCAGATGCAAACACTTGTCGTGCTCTGTTGAGTTTTAACAAGACATGTGACATGTTTCACAAAGCTTTAGATACCTTTTGAGAGTCCTACAGAAGATGACACATGGTGGCTTCCACTGAGCTCTTAGAAACACTATAGAAACATTCAGGACTTATTTTGGATTCATGTAGATGATGACACTTATCGCACTCTACTTAACCTTAATAACTCACTTGGGGCCCACCACAGCCCTTATGAAATAAAAGGAAGAAAATACAGATGTTGACATGTGTCGACTTTCACTGAGTCATAATGGAACATGTGGCATGTTCCATAGCTTTAAAACTTATTAGAGACTGTGTCCCGACAGATGACACTTGGCAGCTTCCACTTCGACTCTATAAGGGACACATGGCAGCTTTTGCTGCACTTTGAGGTTTGATCTTTCCCAGAGGGAAACTGCCCTTTGGGGTCTTGAAAGATGGTCTTCGAGCTTCTATTTTCTCGGTAGGTTTTTCCTTTTTTAGCAGACTTTTCCTTAGCCGCTCATTTCCTTCAATTTCTTCAGGCTCTCTTCTCGATTAAATTCCTTCAGACAAAATGTCTGAAGGATTTTTGCCTTAGTCATTTTCCTGAAGGATTTACAATTTTTTCCACTTTTGCTCACTACCCTCTGCAAGGGTACTTGGCTTCGATCCACTGTCCTCTACAAGGGCACTTGTTCCTTTGGCTTTGGGGCAGCCCCTTGAACCTACCGATTGAACCAACTTTGATTCAATGGTTCAATGGTTCAATCAGTTCATTCTTCATTATTTGGCTAATTTTTTTTGATCTTTTGAACCAAGCACATTGAACCAATTGGTCGTTGAACCCGTTGAACCGTTGAACCAAAATGGTTTAAGGTTCAACGGTTCAACAGTTCAAGCCTTTGTTTTTTTTGCTAAGTGTTTGAGGCCGGGAAAAAGTTGAACTTTGAACCTTGATAAATGCGCTTAACTCTTGCCAACAACATTGAACCTTGAACCCATTGAACCCTTTAACCTTTTTATTTCAAGGTTCAATGGTTCAATGGTTCAATCCTTGCTTAGAAGGTTGATGATGAACATTTTTGGTTGAACCAAGTTATTGAACCAATCCTGAAAATGACTAAGTGTTGGAAACTTGTTCTTTTGATTGAAATTGCTTATAGAAGCCTTTGAACCTGTTGAACCTGCTAATTTCAATCATGTTGAGTCCATAGATTTAAGCTTGTAGATTTTGTAGATTTCAAGAAAAGCTTAGAAAAATGAAGAACTTGAATGCTCAGAATAAATTTTGAAAAGGGAAGAGACAATTTTTTGATCTTGCAGGACCAAAATAGTTCATATGTTGTCCCAAAAATGAGTGACATTTTTTGGGGACAATAGCTGGCTCCAATTGGGGAACTTCCTTCAGTTGAAAACTTAAAACAGCTGAGGGGAGTATAAACCAGAATCTCCAGTGCTTTTGAAGTATGACATTGGGCTATGGAGTCATGCTGCCCAAAAAGAAAGGTTCCAAAAATGAAAATGAACAACACACAATAGAAACAAAGGCTATACAAATATACATATGTATAGGTGAACTGATCTGATACTTCAATAATTGAAGTGCTTCAGATGCTACCCATTGTGAGACAGAGAAAAGATAGTGCCATCTTGATATTTTAATAGGAAACTATTTTCACTGTTGAGCTGATGAATAGTGAAAGGGCCTCTCCAAAGGGAATCAAATTTCCCATGCATTCCCTTTGGTTCTCTCCTTTTTTCCCACAACAAGACTTGATCTCTAATCTAGAAATCATAGTCTTGTGCTTTTTGGTCAAAGATTTTCTTCACCATACTTTGATGGGAGGTAATTTGGTCTACCACCATAGTTCTCTACTCATCCAACTCAGCCAAGCACATGATCCTCTTATCAATGGAGCTTTAATAAGTTTGATCCTCAATTGCCTTAGCCAATTTCAATGCTAGCAATTCCAGGGTGATTGGTATCTTAGCATTGAGCCCATAAAGAAGTTGGAAAGGAGACATACCAGTTGCTCTTTTTGGTGTAATTCTATCTGCCCATATAGCATCAACCAATGCTTTATGCCATGTCCTTTGGTTGTCATCCACTAGCTTCCTAATGATGGTCACCAAGTTTTTGTTACTTGATTCAGCTTGTCCATTTCCTTGTGGAAAGTAATTAGAAGAGTGAGAGAGAGTGATCCCATAGTAAAAATAGAACTGAGTAATCTCTTGGGAATTGAAACAAGCTATGTTGTCTGTGACAATTTTGATTGGGACCCCAAACTTGGAAATGATGTTCTCCTTGAGGAAATTGCACACTACTTTTGAAGTAGCATGTTTGGTCAGGATAGCTTCCACCCACTTGGTGAAGTAATTTGTGGCTATAAGGACATAGTCATGTCCAGCACTTGAAGATGGGTTTACAACACCAATAAAATTGATGCCCCATTGCTAAAATGGATCTTCTATTACTACTGGCTTGAGAGGCAAGGCAA
Organism: Torreya grandis; assembly: GCA_037957365.1. NCBI lineage: Eukaryota > Viridiplantae > Streptophyta > Pinopsida > Cupressales > Taxaceae > Torreya > Torreya grandis. The sequence continues at coordinate 5,398,784 of JARHVA010000176.1, forward strand.
CCAACTTGGCTCTTCCAACAAACTATTGGCATAGTTCACATTTATTTACCCACTTATATGCATCTTGAAAGAGAGTTGGCTAGTAATACCTGGCCCACAAAATCTTATGGGCAGTTACAGGAGCAGAGAAATGTCCTCCACAGGCCAAATTATGGAAGGAATTTAGAAGTTGGCTTTGTTGTTCCTTGTCCATGCAGGGAAGGAACACTCCATCAAGGCTCCTCTTATACAAGCCGTTGTCCCAAAGGACAAAATTGGCAGCTTTCAACTTGATTGTCCTCCTTTCTTTATAATATAGGTGAGCAAGACACTCACCATAAGTGAGGAAATGAGCAATACCTGAATACCACTCATTCATGGTGGAGACAAAGAAGACTGTTGGCACATCTTCTTCTTCTGATTCTTCTTGCTCTGTTCTTTCTGGCTTGTTATCAGTAATTAATTGGCATAGCCCCTTTCCATGCACCAGCTTCATTGGTTTGATGACTAGATCAAACTCTTGAATTTTTGCAATTCAATTGCCTCTTTTCATCCCAAACTCCTGCTGAGTCAATATGGATTTAACTGTGGTATCAAGAACCAAGGCAGTAACGTGTGAATTCAAGATGTAGAAGTGGAAATGCTTTACTACCTTCACCACTGCATAAGCATGCTTCTCTATGTTTGAGTACTTCAACTCATGAGCTTTGAGAGGATAGCTCATGAAGGAAATGGGAGATTCCATACCTTCTTTATTCTGTTGAACCAAAATTGCTGAAAGCATGTGTTCTGAAGCATAACTATATATGGTGAACTCTGTGTTATAGTCTAGATAAACCAGAATTAGGGTGTGGGCAATGGTAGTCTTGATATCCTCAAATGTTGACTTGCCTTCTTCAGTCTAGCTAAAGGTGGCCTTTCCCTTCATCATGTTTACAATATGTCTAGTCTTTTCAGCAAACTTGGGGATGAACCTCCATAATAAATTCACCTTTCCAAAGAAAGAGTGGACAACAGTCTTACTTGTGGGCAAGGTAAGCTCTTGGATAGACTTGAATCTATCTGAGTTAATCTTTATGCCTCTTTTAGACACAATGTGTTTGAGAAGTTTCCCTTTTGTTACTCCAAAAACTGACTTCATGGGGTTTAAGGAAATGCCATTTTGGCGGTAGCGTTTTAGTCCAACACTTGTTGCAAGTGGCGTATATGATCTGGGTGATGCTTAGAAAAGATGGTCAAGTCATCAAGAAAAACTACAATGAACTTACCCATTTCATCTTTGAAGGCAAGGTCCATTGCTCTTTGGAAGGTGGTGCCAGCATTTATCAAACTAAAAGGCATCCTTCTATATGTAAATGTGCCCCAAGGTGTGGTAAAAGTAGTATTGTATTGGTCTGATTCACCAACTTCAACCTAATTGTATCCTGAGAAGTCATCTAACATTGATAACATCTCTGAACCAGTCACTATCTGAAGCACTTGATCCATGATAGGTAAAGGATAATTATCCTTTAGGGATGACTGATTCAAGTCATTGTCTGAAGCACTTGGATCTCTTCTCAGAAGTACAACACTTCCCAATGTTCACCATATTGGGATCTCCCTTGGTACCCAAATTTACTTGATTATACTCCTGAGAGGAGCTTGAATCCATTTTTTGTTGTTTGATGAACCTATCATGTTTGTCAAACAACTTTTCCAGGGAAACCAAACCTTTGGGAATTTTATTCCCTTTCAGCTATGGGAATTCTTCATCTAGTTTGAACTTGATTCAGGAGCGGGTTCAAGCTACTGAGGCTTACTGCCTTCGAAATGCAGCTGTTCAAAGTATCCTTCTACTCTAGGAAGGCAATGATTTGGTCATCATGGTTAAACACTTGCCAATGACTGGGATTATCAGGTACACTTGGTCAAAATACCAGTTTAATAGTGTACCTATCTCCTTTAAAGTCAGGGTGAGGAACTAAGAGAGTTGCGAAACCACTAGTGCATCAGCCCTATCATTGAATTCCTTAGGAATTGCAGAGATGCTGAAAGCATCAAAGTTTTCAATTTGGTCATAGACTAGATTACTATAGTGGTGTAATCTCTCATTCTTGGTTTGATACAGGTTCCTCACCTGACAAACCACCAATTCAACATCTCCTTTAGCATGAAGGAGTTTGATGCCTTTGTCCCTAACAACTTTCAATCCAAGTAATAGAGATTCATACTCAGTCGTATTGTTGGTATTGTTAAACTGTAACTTGTATGATGAAGGAAAAATATCTCCTTGAAGAGATATCAGCACAACCCCAGCTCTTAAACTAGTAGAGGAACAACTGTCATCGAATTCAAGAACCCATACCTCGTTAGACACTACTTTTTCTTTGGATTCTTCTTCATTCAAAGGTGGAGATCCTTCCACATTGGTATTACACTCCACCAATTCTCTTGTTGTTCCAGCTGAATGCATTTCTAGGTTGTCATCTACAGGAGCTTCATCAGACACCTCATGAAATTCATCCATGGATAGAAATTAGTTACCCCTGCCTGAAGACTCAAATAAAATTTGAGCTTCAGGTGCCAAGGTCTGGGTAACCATGTATTTCACTTCCTTCTCAGGGATCAACCTCTTCATAACACCCTTGACTGGAATCCTCACCTTGGATAAGTCCATGCTCAATTCACCACCAACATTCTTGCATAAATTCTACCCAAGAAAGATGCCATATGATGCTGGGACGTTAGCTACCAAGACAGTCATCTTGATTCTTTTGTCTGGGAATGCTACAAATGCAAATTAAGCATCCTTAATTTGTCCCAGTAGAGGTACTTGCTTGTTCTCCATGGAGAAGCATCTACCAAATATATTAGTTAGTGTGAGGCCAAGGGATTCATCCACTTTAGCAGGCATGACATTGTCTGAAACTTCAAAATCAATTATGCAATTGTTCTGCTAATGTCTATTTATCAGCAATGAGACATATAAAGGTTCAGTCCTACTAGGAGCAGCAGGAGGAGTGATGACAAGGTTGTTCTTGGTGAGTACATTCTTGGAAGAATCATGAGTCACCTTGGGAATTGCTTATCCTATAGGGATGGCCTATTTTTTAACACATTGAACCAGTTTATCTAATTGCTCGAGGTTGGACTGCAGAAATTCAAATTCAGACATTTGAATTTTGATTTTATTTATATGGTCAATGATATCAAATGTTGGAAATGAACTAGGCACAGAGGATGGGAGTTCATCCTTTTGCATTTTAGGAGGGGGAGAATTGGACTGCAAAGTTGAAGCTAAAGGTGCAAAAATGTTTGGGGTACTTACCTTTCTAGCAACTACTGGGTCCTTTGGCTAGAAAGGCAAAGTGGTTCCATGCTTAGCAATTGAAATTATTGGTTGAGGTTGCTCTTCTGTCTTCTCTTTATTAGCTTGTTGAGCTGATTGATTTTTGGACTAGGTGAATACAACATATGACCCCTCAGTTGAATTACCTTCACCTCTAGGTTCATCTCGATAATTTAGGAAACCAATGTTGGAGTCACTAGCTAATTATTCTTCATCTTTAGTGAAGAGATTAGCGTGATCTTCAAGATTCAACTCAAGATAGAATGAGAAATCCAATTCAGCTTCAAGATATCCAACTGCTGAGTTAGTTGGAGGTGCTTTGAGGGTGAGGTTCCTCTGTGGAGGAGGAAGGTGATTTAGCAATCCTTGATTCCTGGTAGCATGGCCTTGGTACACTTGATTTTGAAATGTCCTCCTTGGAATATCTTTGTATGCAAGAGCAGATGACATCCCTTGCACCATTTGCTTTCTGAGAGCTAGCACTTCATTTGCTAGCTTTTGCACCATTGGGTTAGCGGTGATTGTAGGTGAGTATTCAGAGGATGAAGAGGATTTACCTTTATTAGGGTCTCTCCTTATCTTTCTTGCCAAGATAAGGTCATCTTCTATCTCAATATCCAAGTCCTGAGCAGTAGCAAGGTCTATGTGTCTAGCCTAACTCAACAAAAAACTCACTTCAAGTAGCTACGTGTTGATGAATAAACACTTGAGATTCTCAGGTGTCAGCTAGGTGATCATGGGAATCCTATTCCTCAGCTTGTCAAACTTGGCAATGAAGTCTCTCATAAGTTCATGGGGCTCCTTCTTCATATGTGTGAGCTAGGCTAGCAAGGCATGTGCATATTTAGTAGGCTTGAACCTAGCTTCAAATTTATCTTTAAGAGTGTCCCAATTAGTCACTGACCAAGCTTTTAGATGGTAGAACCATTCTACAACAGTGCCTTGTAGTGTCTCTACGAATAGCTTGACTGCTATGTATTCATACTCCACACCTATTACACCATAAGCTATGTTGAAGGTAGCAATATGTTCATCAGGATGAACTTTCCCATCACCAAAAAATTTGGGGAAATTCTTCTTTGAACTGTGTGGAAGCTCATGTAGAGATGGGGTCAAATTTAGTGGACCAAAAGAGTTACCCCAAGGGCCTTGATCCATGATTTGATTATGTAAAAGTGGGATCACAAATCTAGGTGGAGCATGATAGGCAAAGCTCTACTAATAGTAAAAAAAGAAGCTCTACCTTGTATTGGTGACCTGGTAGGAGGAAGACTCCTAGTTCATTGAAGGTGAGGTTTTGGAGGAAACAAATCAAAATTGCTCTACTACACCAACTCAAAAATAGTGTCAACAACACCTTGAGATTTCTATCTTCTTGTATAGCATGGAGCTGCTAGATTGTAAGACAAAAATGAGAAAGAACTGGTCCTACATTATCTTGAAGCTTGAGACTTCAAACTACATGCTCTTCCCCAGCGGAGTCACCAAAAACTGTTGGGTGAATATTTTGTCAACCAGCTAACTGGTGAGCAAAATAGGTCTCTTCAACCATAGCATAGGGAGATTTATCAGCCAGATGTGTAGGTTTACTACATCAACAGGGGAAAAATCTCTCCTCTCATCAAGGGGAGGTTCCCTATAAGTATGTAGGAGCTATATACTATATAAATAAGCACAAAATAACACTTAGGGGCAGAATACACCATCCATCTCTCTTCTTTTAGAGATGATGTTAACAAATAGAGGAGAAAATCTTGGTGGAAACACTGAAGTCACTTCTCTTCTTTCAGAAGTGTTCTTGTAGGAAACAGCAAGAGTTCTTTCAGGTAGTGACAAGAAACTAGTAACACAGGCGTAGTAACCAACAGGATGAAACAGAACACAAAGTTTCCACCTCCACTACTCAAAGAGTATAACACAAAGGATAATGGGGGTACAAATTCATCCCAGAATCCTCAACATAAAAATAAATTAAAAACACACACTGAAAATAGTTGTGAAAGCACAAAGTCTTCCCCACAATTGGTTTCAGGACACCTTCCTGATTACTTTCACTAGTTCTGCTTGCCAAATTAAATAAACAAGAACACATTCAAAAGATAAACATAAGAACAATCTCTTAAAATGATATAAGCTATAATAGCACAAAGTCTACAAACAACTTGCTTTCTCATTCAGATAAAATGATATGAACAATAATCTGAGCTCAAAGTCTCAGTATTCACCTTTCAATTTGGGCAGAGTTTTGCTTCTGTATCAAAAAGATCTCCCTTCACACAAACAAAGAGATTACATTATATAGCAGCTAAGACAAGTCTGGCACTTTGTTCCATGAAATGGCCCATGCTGCATTCAATGCCTTGAATGCATTTTCAGTTTTGTCAAGGAGGGCCATGCTGGAACTGGGTGACTACCTTAACTATGGCATGCTAATTCATCAAATATGTCTCTTCCTTAGTATGTATTGTCTAGTCTTTTTCTTGGCATTTGCACAGCTATCCCTTTGCCTTTACTTCATGGAAGAAAAGCAGGCCACATCTTTGATTTGGCATGCTCAAAAGTCTACTTGATCCACTGTTTCACCTACTAGAAATAACTCCCTTGAAGATATTTTGGCCTTTCCCTCTTTTTGCTATGATTTGAGCCCTCAGGCTATCTTTTTCCTTTCTAGTTTTATATTTTCCTGGCATTTGAGCTCTCAGGGCTATATCCTCGACTTTGCTGGCTCTTTATGCTCTTCCATCAATAGTTCTTCCCTTTGGCATTTTGGCCTTTGGATGCATTCGAGCCCTCGCTCAAGCCTGCAAAGATCAATAGCTATTTTATTGCCACAAATTTGACGTCTTCAGGTCCGTCATCCTCCTTATCAATTCCTTTGTGTCTTTCCCGCTTGCTTTGGTCACTTTCTACTGATCTTAGCAAGTGACATGTGGAATTTTCCAATACTTTTTAGAAACACATATTAAAACCTTCTGCAGTTGCCACATGGTGCCCTCCATAGAAATATGAGAGAAGCTTATTGAAAGAAGCTTCATAAGAAACTTGAAATGTAGACGCATACACTTGTCATGCTCTACTGAGTTTTAACGAGACACATGGCATGTTTTACAAAGCTTTAGATACCTTTTGAGAGTCCTGTGGAATATGACACATGGCAGCTTCCACCGAGCTCTTAGAAACATTTAGGACTTATTTTGGATTCATGCAGATGATGAAACTTGTCGTACTCTACTTAACCTTAATAACTCACATGAGGCCCACCACAGTCCTTATGAAATAAAAGGAAGAAACTGTAGATGTTGACACATGTCAGCTTCCACTGAGTCATAATAGAACATGTGACATGTTTTGCAGCTTTGAAACTTATTAGAGACTGTGTCTTGACAGATGACACTTGGTAGCTTCCAGTTCGACTCTATAAGGGACACATGGCAGATTCCACTACACTTTGAGGTTTGATCTTTCTCGAAGGGAAACTGCCCTTTGGGGTCTTGAAAGATAGTCTTCAGGCTTCTATTTCCTTGGTGGGTTTTTCCTTTTTTGGCAGACTTTTCCTTAGCCGCTCATTTCCTTCAATTTCTTTGGGCTCTCTTCCCAGGTGAATTCCTTCAGACAAAATATTCAAAGGATTTACTCCTTAGTCATTTTCCCAAAGGATTTCCAACTTTGTCCGCTTTCGCTCACTGACCTCCATAAGGGTACTTGGCCTCGGTCCACTGCCCTCCACAAGGGCACTTGTTCCTTTGGCTTTGGGGTAGCCCCTTGAACCTACCAATTGAACCAATTTTGGTTTAATGGTTCAATCGGTTCATTCTTTATTATTTGGCTAAGTCTTTTTGATCTTTTGAACCAAGTGCATTGAACCAATTGGTCATTGAACCCGTTGAACCGTTGAACCAAAATGGTCCAAGGTTCAATGGTTCAATCCTTTCTTAGAAGGTTGTTGATGAACATTTTTGGTTGAACCAAGTTGTTGAACCAATCCTAAAAATGACTAAGTGTTGGAAACTTGTTCTTTTCATTGAACTCGCCTGCAGAAGCCTTTGAACCTGCTAATTTCAAGCATGTTGAGTCTGTAGATTTAAGCCTGCAGAGTCTATAAATTTAAGCCTGTAGAGCCCGTAGATTTCTGGAAAAGCTTTGAAAAATGAAGAACTTGAATGCTCAAAACAAATTTTGAAAAGGGAAGAGACAATTTTTTGATCTTGCAGGACCAAAATAGTTCATATGTTGTCCCAAAAATGAGTGACATTTTTTGGGGACAACATTGTCAACACTAGATGAATAAGATTACCTCACCTACTGCATCATATAAAGGTGGTCAACATGTTCCTCCTCAACCCCCTCCACCTCCAAAGAGGCAAGCAAATAAATATAAGGTTATAATATAATTGATCAATTAAGGAATACCCTTGATAAATTTTCTATTTTTGAGCTATTAAAAAGATCAATAGTCTACAAAGATATCTTATGTGACAAATTATGTGATACAACTCTCCCTAATGATACATATCCAACATAATTTACTTATATCATGAATGCAATCAAAGATATCGGCAAGATAATCACCTTTAATAATGAATACTTCCCTCTGAAGCACATCATAGATCAAAATATTCAACTATTCATTCAAGCTTAGATACATGGAAATATAATCATGTGTGTGTTGGTTAACAATGGTTCAGGAATGAATATTTACAACTCTAGTATTTTACAAAATTTGGTCATCAATAAGAACATCATTCAAAAATTAAAAAAGGATATCATGGGTTTTCATAATACTCCTTGTCAAACACTTGGAGCTATCACATTAGATTTATTCATGGGTCCCAAGATAGTGCCTTCTATTTTTCAAGTAATGCCCAATCAATTACACTACAACTTACTTTTGGGGAGACCTTGGATTCATGCCATGTAAGTTGTACATTATACATTCCATAAATGTATCAAATTTATACATGATAGATATGAATAAACTCTTCTAGTAGATGATACCCCTTTTATATATTGCAAAGGGACTCAATCATAATTTGAGGATCATTCTATTACACCACCTCCACAACCCAACACACTTGATTGAGTACATACATATGAGGTAGGTGAGTCAGGTAAAGAACATGACAAAGCACCAATAACAAGCATTAAATAAGATAGACAGAAATCAATACCAATTAATATACAAGAAGAGGATAAAATTTAGATCCCCCTCTTTTGGCCAATTCTGAAGATCCTAATTTTATAGTTATAGATTGATATGATAGTGAATAAAATGATATGTTACATCTAGCAAAATATAAGTTATGTAGACTAAATTTCAATCATGTCATTCTAGAATAATAATTATCTCATACTCCATTCACACGTGTGAGATTTGGAACATATTGATATGATTCATATATAGTAAAAACGGATAAATGAGAAACTATAATGAAGACACAATCTTCCAAAATTAAAGGAAAAGTTATAGTTCAAGATAATCAACATAATCAAAGTATCAATACTTGTTGTAGTATTTATTCACAACAACAACGAGAACAAATTCAATTTTTATGTCTAATGGTTACATCAGTTTAAGACAAGATTTCAAATAATTTCAAGCCTTATAATTAAACATTTATTGTTACATCTCCTCAAGAAAAGTTCAAGCCGAATAAAAGAAGCAAGTAGAACAACAACAGTCACAAATGGCATAATGTGAATTGAACTTTTTATAAAAGGAATAGATCAAAAAAGAACAATTGAAAATGAAAAAATTAGAACAAAAGAGGCTATAAATAAAATATGGTGAAAAAAAGCAAGTACAAAGGGAATAAATTAAAAAAAAAGCAACCATTACAAGGGCAAACACAAAAAATAAAAGTTACAAAAACAAATTCAAATAATCTTAAATGGATTATAATTAATGGATAATTATTTAAATAATCTTATTACTGATAATTGAAACTAAAATTGGTTAGATTTAAAAGTCATTTTTACAAGCAGTTTAATAGTATCTTTCTAGATCATAAAATTTGGTTTGGAATTTTGGTAAAATACATATCCAAACATGAAATTTATCAAATCTTAGAATTGAAACACTTAATAAATAGATTAAAATTACAATTTCAATAAACTAAAAGAACTATTCTTAGTTTTTATAATTAAAACTGGTCGGATTCTAAAACTAATTTCATAGGTAGTTTATGAGTATAGTTTCTGCTTGTAAAAGTCATCTAGGAATGCTAGGTGTTTTTAGAGCATACTTCCACAAAAAAATATTTGATACAATATTTGTAATTTCCTTATCTTATAAAATACTATCAAACTATTGAAATAATTTATTACTTTCTTATGTAATTTATTTATTAGTGATTTTTATGCACTTTATTAACTTGGAATTTGTGTGAAAAATATTTATTTCAAAGCTGATGTTTACCTCCACAACTATAAAGTGTTTCCTTTATAGATAAAATGTGTATATGACTTATTTATATTTTTTATTATATAAAAATTGATTCAAAATGATATAAATTATTTATTGATCATTTCTAATAAATAATTAGTGTCATTTCATTTACATTTTACAAGCCTAAGATTGATGTACAAAAAATTGTTTGTAATTGTTGTTTACTTTCTTGAATTATTTAATGTATAATTACATAAATAACATAGGTTGATGATTTTTAACACTCTTCTTACCCTAGAAATTCATGTAAATCATTAGTTTTATTTATTGACTTTAAACATAATTATTTAAGCAGTGTTTTAGTTGCCTTATGTAAGCTTAGGGAAAATAGTGTTGGTTGTAGGGTTAAGATAGTGTTTTAGAAATAAAACATGATTTTCATTGCTTGGGCTTGGAAATTTTAAATGAACCATATTTCCATGTGTAATTGTGTCAATTATTAACCCTTAGTAATTTCTAACTTTGTGTGGGCCAGTTAATCACTACAAAATTACTCTCACAAGTAGTTATGAAAGTGAAAGTTGAGTGGCTAAGTGGTGAAGGCTGATCACCTTTGCAATGGGAATAATGCTTGTATTTTTTCCTATTTAACTATAACCAACATTTATTTTTACTATGAATGTTTCCATAATCAAATGTGTAATAAACTCAAGAAATGAGTGTGGGCAATAGTGATTAGCTTTTAGGATGCTTTCCCTTGTGCATTAAGTGTATTTCCATACGTGGTTAACACGATAATATGTATGTCTAATCAGTGTGTGAAATCTAATAATATAACTAAGTATAATCTAAGTGTGATAAAATGTTAAGGTAATCTTGGGAAACATGGAAATAACCTTTAATCATCATCTTTGATAAAAACTATCTCCTAGAAGTAGGTTTACTTCTGCACATGTGAGATGAAACATTGTTAGAACTTTGTAAATAGATAATGCCTAAGAAAATTTAGACTTCCTTGACAATCCTAACCACACTAAATTATACTATTATGAGATGGTACTTTTTTTAGAGCACAATAAACTAGGAAGTTGGAATTACCTTGTCTCTCTCTATCACTAACACCAAAGGACAAAATTAAATGTTGAGTTTTAATGAAAGAAAGAACATAATAAACAAAAAGAGAAGTTTAAAAACTAGGAACAATATAAACAAAAAAAGTGTACTTTTGAAAGAGCAAACTAATAAATCATATTTGACTATGAAATACGTTCTTAATTCTAAAATCAAGATTTATCCAAAAAGGCTAATATCACTACCTTAACTCTAAAGGGGATAACTATATAACATTCCTCATATCTAGGTCCTTTGATTTAAGAGATTAACAGTAAGGGACATATTGAAGAGCAATGAAAACCTAATATTTTTTTCTCTTTTAATAAAATGACTATAATGATGATATAAATGTGGAATATTGGTATAAAAATGAAGATCAAGATGATAAAATAAAAGATATAAGTCAAAAGCATATCATTATGATTGATGATACAATAAGGAATTCAACAAGAGATTATGTATATTATGTAGGATATACATGGGAATGTCCCATTATTAAAATCATTGGTTAGCTTCTTCAAGTTTACTTGATTGCTTATTTCGTCTACTCTTCTATTTTGACACACAGAAGTGCATATGCTATTGCATTGATCATTTTTATAGCTCTTGGGTTTTCTTTTACTTGGCCTTTATTTTTTATTTTTTATCCTTGTTCGGACTTCTATTATACCTATCCTATAATTATTTTAATGCACATTCTTTGTAGCATATTAATTTTCCACTCTTACATATTGATTATCTATACATGTTATGGCTCATATTGAGCTTATATGATAACATACATTTATATCTATGTATTACATGAGCACATATTGATTCTTTCTTACTAGGTAATGATTAACCTCATGTCCACATATGCCATTGATATAAACTATTGCAATTTAGATATATAGTGGGGGCATGTTCCTTACTTTCACTTCATCTACATTACCATGCTATTACAATGGGTGCACACTATGCCTTGACACATGTTATGGATTACAAATTGTTTGGATCCTTATCATTGTTTTCTTTTAAAAGTCTTTATTCTTTACATTGCTTGACTATATCGATGTATGTTGAAAAAATAAAAAATCTAAAAAAATAAAAAAACATTCAAATTTTCTAAAAAATAAAAAATTAGTACCTCGGCATGACATGATGGCTAGTTACATTTTTCATATATTTTATTTATCACATGATTTTTAGATTATATATCCATTTTTACACACACATGCATTTTTTGATATGCATGAGTGACATGTAGGACATATATATACATATGATACATGAATACATAGATGTTGGACCATTCTTATACCCAAGGGCCATGCCAATATTGCGGGAATCTTATTCCATAAGCTACACTATTACAAGTTATATAGTTCTATGGCCTTTCCATTTACCATGTTAAGTAACCTTGATTTACCACACATGCCTTGATATTGCTAATACTTATAACAATGTTACATGGATATGTTACGTTACCATGTTGTGACATTTACATACTTGGATGGTGTATACTACCTTATATATTATATGTGTCTTCAATTGTGTTTCCTTTTATCATAGGCTATTCATTGATTATTTATTGTTTGTGGTTCTTTAGCCTTGTGTGTGGGACATTTATTTCCCATTGTTTGTGTCTTTTTATCCTTGTGTGTGTTATATTTATTTCCCCTTGTTTTTGGATCCTTAGCCTTATGTGGGTGACATTTATTATTCCTTATGTGTGGCTTTTTATCATTACATGTGACATTGTGTGTTATTGCATACACTTTATCATATGCATCATGACCATGACATTGTTGGTTGATTTTTTTGTGACCATTGATTTTGTATGTGTCATGATCTATATCACACATCTCCCCTTTGTGTGCAGTTCCATGATCCATATCATACACCTTTTCTATGTAGTCTTATTTAGTATATTTATTAGTAATGATTCTTCTACGTTCTTAATTTAAATATACATCTTGACATGACACCTATATGTGTTGTATTACATATGTTTCATGCATTCATTGATGGCATATTCACTATGATGATGACATATTCTCCACATGTTGACATGATTATACATGTTTACATCTTTATACATAACATGATACAATTAACTCTTTATATTGAGATGAGTGAATTATAGGCTATGTCCCTCACCTCAAAAGGGGTGAATAATTATGGGCTTGTCATAGAGAATTAATAATTTGTGAGTAGAGAATATAAATTTTAGAAAATTTTATACATATTACATATATTTAATAGTGGTTCAAATATCAAATTGGGATAAATATTGACATATTTTAAATAGATTTTGGGGAGATGTGCCAAGCATATGCACTCATTTTATAGGAAAAGTAAAAGGATTTTTAGATATATACATATTCAAATACATTTGGGGGCATATGCACTTAGTTTATAGGACATGAGTTACATGTTTTCAAAAAAATTAGATATGAAACACAAATGGCATTTAGATGCATGGCATTTTATATCATATTTGAACTAATCAATTCAAATTATGGTGCATGAATCTAGTTCATGCATAAACATCATCAAATTTTATAATTAGCATCAATTTTGGGGCATGAATCTTGTTTATGTATACACACATTATTTTTATTTTTATTTTCCAAACACATTCCATGGTACTTAGCAATGAGCACTTTTAAATCTATAAGTCTATCTACAATAGTTGATTCATGTTTAAATGAGTAATGCAATTGAGATTCAATGCCCTCAAAACCTATGACTTAATTCACAAACTTAATATATGCTTCCCACATTCCATCTTGGTGTTAAAACATTAGTGAAATATTAGTTACATGGGTTAGTGAAGATGAGCTTTTGTGATGCTCAAAGGACTTGGAACTACTTATTTTGATTTTCTAATAAGGGTTAAAACATTTGTATTCCCAACCCATGGCTTCACCTTAGTTATAAAAAATTGGGGATTAATCACCCTAAAATTCTCCAAAATGATTCAACAAGAGAAATCATTCTCCAATGCTTCAACAAACAAGCATCATCTCCAACAAGTTATAGGGAAACAAGGTTCATCCATGTATAGGGGTACAATTTTCTTGATCTTAAATTTCATGTTTCATTTTTTACATTTTTGGATTTCATTCCATGGATATTAATTTATACATTTTCCTTATAGGTTACATATTTACATCATCTTCTAAAGATAAAATGTGTTGTACACACTCAGGTACATCTCTTTATCCGTTTATTGTAGTATTTGTATTTCATTTCAATACTAGAGTAAAAGGAGGGCACTTGTGAATACTAAAATATTATGTTTGATGTTAGGAAATGTCAATTTTAACTTACTTTAACCCTACATGACTTGTGCATACATATATTATTATCATTCTCCATTTTCTCACATCCACATGCCTTCTATGAGTCAAACCCTCTATCTAATATCAATCACCTACATGAATTCCCACATTATATGTCAAACTAGTTCATTATCATACTCAAACATCTCCAAGCCATCAGATCAATGTTTTTGTCTCTTGTAAAATAATGTCAGACTTAAAGAATATTATCTTATGGTTTCATCCCGTATCAAGCAATAGTCACATTTCAAATTCAAATCATTCCTCTGGGTCGGCACATATGTTTTGCATATTAGTGGCATAATAAAGTACCCAAAGACTCATGTATAAATAAAAAAATATATAATCCCATTATCTATCAAGCAAGCACTTACAAAGCATACTCAAACACTTAGACATTCAAGAGGAGTGTTTTGTTCTTCCCAATTTACCAATTAGTCACTAGGGGAATGTCTTAGTCAATTCTGAAGCATTAAAAATTAAAGCCATAGTTTTTGATTTCCAAGTATCAAGGACTAGATTATAGGTTGCATAAATTAAATGAGAAGTATTTTACACATTCGCCTAATGGGGAAAACTACCTATGTTTGACTTCCCTCTTTGGAGTATTGGACATGTAAGCAACACTCAAACCATTCAACATTGAGTGGTTAGTTCAACTCAACCCACCTTTCATCCCTTTTTACAAATATAAAACTATCATTACAAGAGGACCTAGGGTTTCAAGTGAAAGAGATAAATTTTTAAGAGTTATGTACATCATCAAACCTCGAAATCATAAACAAATTCAAAATACAAGTAGGTGTACCTACCTAAATCAAAATAGAGATGTCAAATCTACATAGACATAACCATCAGACTTAAAACACAACATCAGATGGTAGTGAGCATACATTGACAGTATTGTCCAATCACACCCATAACCCATGTTCCTAACCTGAGAGGTTTATAGTCTGATTTATTATTTCCTACACCTGTCTTTAGTCTCATTCCTACATAGTATAGTGAATCACTAAGTATCTTATATTTTGTTTTACTTTCTATATTTATTAAGTTATAGTGTTAAATCAATTTCAATCTCTTATAATTATAATTATACTTTATTGTATATCTTTATAATATAAATTCATTCACACAATTCTATCTAATTAAAGTTTAATGGACCACATTAATCCAAAAATAGATAAAACATTTATATGCAACCCAAGAAATAAAAGAGAGGAAAATTAAATTGAGAAAAGTGAGGTGAGTATCAAGGAATCTTGTATGATTTTTAGAGTTTTTCATAGGGTTTTAATCCTAGGCTTTTTCATGTTTGTTTCATTATTTTTCTTAAATTTTTTTGGCATGTTTTTTAATGTGTTTTTTCTAAATGTTTTTTTTAGGAATTACATTTAAATATAAATATAATTCACCTATAATATTAAAAACTACATACTTTTGATCTTAATTTTTTTAAGGGTAGCACATATTTTTGCTCTTATTCATTTAGAAGTGCATATATTATTTGTATCCCTCTACTCCTTCCTCTTTCCCTTAATTTTTCCATGAAACTTTGTTTGTAGGTATAGATCTGGCATTCATATCTCCTTACTCATCCTTTTCTCATGTCTCTTTCAATGTATGTTGTCCTTCTCTCAATAAATGATGCCCCTTTTTCCTTTGTATCTCTCAAGTTTGTGAATAAAATGAAATGGGATCACCCATATGCCTTCTCAATTTTATTCTTTTCATTTTAGGATTTTTCAATGTAAATTCAACATAATTTACATTGGGTTTACATTATGATGTTGTGTCATGTTTTTTCCACTAAAAATAAAAGAACTTAAAGAAAATAGAAATGAATGGGAGATGTTAATCCAAACCAGTTCACAAAACCACTCCCAAGAAAAATAATATTAAATTAATTATAATATTATTTTATTTTTTAGTTTTTGATAACAAGTCCATTACTTATATGGACCCACAGGAGGATGAAACTAGGATGATTCATAACAAGTCCACTTTTTATCTAGACCCAAAAGAGGATGACTCTAGGACAAGTCAATGTCCTTTGTCTGCTTCTAGAGATCCATCATGAAGGTATAATTTTTTATATTATTATTTAAATTAAAGTATTTAATTACTTATTTTTTAACATTTTATTTTATTTTATGTCCACGTCATTCATGCCTTATGATCACCCTACTTTAAGTAGCATGATAAGCACATGACCCTCTCATCCTCATCATGTTTCCCATGCTCTACATCCTCCAAAAAAGTGTGGACCCTCTCATTCATAACATTCTCCCATTTAATTTATAGGGAAACATCAAATAATCCCTCCCATAATCTATCAAGGAATGTGCCTCTCATTTAACATAAGATGAGTACATATACCAAATGACTATCTCTAAAAGTGAGGTTATATGTAAATGACAATATGTAAATATTGGATGAAGTTCAAGGCAAGTATATATTATAATTTATGTTATTTATTTATTTAAATATATATATATATATATATATATATATATATATATATATATATATATATATATATATATATATATATATATATATATATATATATATATATATATATATATATATATATATATATATATATATATATTTATTTTTTATTTTATTTACAATATATATGATATTCTTTTTTTCTGTATTTTAAACAAAGAATAACTCTGTGAAAAAAAATGTAAATTTTACAATGTTGAATACAAGAAGTTTTCGATGGAGCATAGACAATGGCTTATCAAAATGATTGAACATGAACTCAATACCACTTATTATAACAAATAATTGATTGAAGTACAAGCAATGATCATGCTTGATAAGATGAGGAGGAATATGAGGGTAAGTCTACCTAAATACATAACTATTAATTTTATATATACTACTAATGTTTTTTCAAATATGTAATTTACAACTTGTATATCAAGGAAATAAAGATGTGGAGAAGAAAATAATTTGACCTCCTAGCATAAAAAATGTCCCTTGTCTAAAGTCATGCAAAGATTAGCTCTAGCACGATAGAGATAAGGATACAAGTTAGTTAACTAATTTACCGAGATGTAAAAATTTATTCAATAATTATATTTGACTAATTATATATTTTACATTTATTAAAATTAATGCAAGAATCAAGAGTGCCCAGCATAAGGCCCAAGAAGTGAGAGTAAGTCAAAGGATCCTGGTGACTCATCACTTGGGGTAAATGAGTGAAAATGAGGTTACATTCAAGTTTGTAAGTTTTTATAAGTTATATTATAAAAAAATATTACACCTCACTTTATTATATACATTTTATTTTAGGAGCAACACTATGACTGCAAGGCCATAAAGGAAGTGAAACAAGAATTGAAATCTCTAGAATGGGAGACATGAGCATTCAACATGTGATCCCAAGCTACAGGCTATGTGCCAATAATAAATTTACTATTTGATTAGTTAATAAAAAAAATGGGTCTACTAAATATAATGTGTAATTTTAATTAACTATATAAATTCTAACATTAAACACTTATAAGATAATTAAATTATGTCTAATTTGTAGGTGGATGGATATTATGTCTTAGTTGAGGGCCTTGATACTGAAGAGAACGATGAGGAGGACCCCTATTATACTAATTACATTGATAACAATATTTAGCTAGAAGATGCTTCATTATATACATTTGATGTTCTTGATAATTATATAGAAGATGAGGATAACGATGACTAGGATTTAGGACATATCAAGTGTATTTTTATTTGGAAGAGGATTTCTATTAATTTCACTTCCTCCAACATCGTACATTATTTTGTGTGGGTGTGCACATATATATATATATATATATTACATTTTCTAATATAACTATGACAAAGTTTTTGATAAAATTTTAAAATTAATTTTGAATGTTCAAATTCACAATAAATACATATAAATACATTTAAATAATAATATAATATTTATATACATGTATAAAATAATTTGTATAAACTAATATATAATATATAAATATAATTATAATTTATTATATATATAATATTATATATATTCAAAGTTTATTATAGATTATGTATCTTTATAGTCTAATTATTATTAATGCTTGGTATCAACATGACTATATATGATGATGTATTGAGGCCTTGACTATAACATCCCCATTGGCATCTACCTAGAATAACATAAAATTTTTAGAAAATTTAATCAATGTATTCTTTCATTAGAAATCACCACGATAATCTAATTAGTGATCCAACTAAAACACAATAAGTATCTTAACTATAAAATATGCATGTAACATCTACCTGGCACTGATCACTATCATTAGATGAATCAGAACATAATTAAATATAAAAAGTAATTATAGATTTCCAACCATGGTTGGTATAAACGTGTAGCCACTACTATCATGATATAGTAAATAATTACATCTCATCAAGTATAATGTTTCAATAATAATACAATACAATACAATGTACAAGATACAAAGCTCTACAGAGCATGAGTTCTCCAAACCCCAATATCTATGACAATATCAAGTGTCATCTCTAAAGAAGTATTGTTGTGATGAGGGAGAGCATTATCTGAACACTTTTCCATACCAACCATGGACCATCAATCCCCCACATAATCCCTTATTAGGGAATGTACCTCCCTTCACAGATGAGTAGATAATGATGGCGCGATAATTCAGAGAGACAAACTAGTACTCGTGTTTAGTATAATTTTTTAAAAAATGAAATGTACCATAAATAAATTTGTTCTAACATGATATTGAACAAACATGTAAATCATACACATGAAATGACAATGTCTAACTAACATTACTTTGGCTAAAATTTTTAATAGTTATTGATCTTTAGGATCAGTCAAATTCATATACACCACTTGATTGGATTACCTTTATCTGGTATTGATGATGTGAGTAATCTAGTGAAGTCCATCTCACTACTTACTCAATATCAATAATGCGATACTTGGTTAATATAAATATAACCAATAGATTCATACAGCTTACTTCCTACTAGTAGGCATAAAATATGTTAAACATAAGAATAATCAAATGCATATATTTAGTCTGTCAAACATATGAATGAATCTCCACTTTATTATTTATCACCTAAATAATAAGCATAACAAGTACAGCTTATACCGTCTGGATATAATATATATTAGACTACATATTTTAATTTTTGTAAGTAGACACAAATATAGTATATTTTATGTCAAGCACTAATGTCACAATCCATCTTTTTTATGTTCACACTACTTGATTTCAAATAGCCAGTCATAATATTTTAAAAGAATCATATAACTGATAAACCAAGTTATACCTTGTATGAACATAATTCAAACAAATTATTACATTTCTAAGAGACTATACTCATATGGTTATAGTTCTTATACCTTGGAATCTTATGACTTATGTTAACAATCCATTAACTATAGATATAGGCATATGACCCAATACACCTATATAATTATATATTTATATGAATATCTAAATCTATATGTAGATATATTTTTTAGATATACACCCTTGTACATATTAATTGTATTCATACTATGTAACCCATACAAGCACTCAACAATATATAAATACTATAAATATCAATAGTCATCTAAAATTATAATCAATGACTTCATATGATTTCAACAACCGCTATAATAATACAATCATGTTAATAGATCGGGTACTAAAATTAATAGATTATTTATATACATATTTTGCTCTTCATAAAACACTCATATGGATATCTCACCATGACTTAGAATATATACAACCCCTCTATTAAACATCATATTGAATGTGATTGATTATGGAAGTCACGATACTGAGTATCTATATAGGTATTAGATATTCATGTCAATCCATGGATATGAAGTTTAATATTGAATTTTATGTTTCTATGTTAATATCAAAATTAATCATCAGTTTCATGATGGACATTAAACACATAGTTCATTCTTCTATTACATAGTCTAAATTATACTACAAGAGTCAACATCTTATATTACTCAGCTATTTTAATAGTTTCACAGCTTGCTATAATGGTCTCATAGTTCACTAACATTCATAATGTCTTTACAATAAAGAATATGTATCATCCTAGTTATTATACAGGTCATCCCATTCACTGCATGAAATCTTCCCACATAGTTTATTATGGTCTCATTTGTCAAATAATATAAGTAAATGTGGGTATCAATATGTGGGGATAGTAGTTATTATAAGCATAATTTATAACTATGGCTATGAACATATCGCTATGGTTAATATGTTATGAAAATAGTTGTATGTTCTCTCTACTATTTTAGGACTAGTTCTATATTACATCTACATATCCATCAGAGCTATTAAATCATAAAACCCTGATATGACTTGGAACATTCTAGGACTTAATGACTTTGCATGTTCAATATGATACGAGTTTAATCTAAACATGCAAAGCTTCATGAAATATGTTAGCTATACATTATCTTATAACTTGTTAGATATGTATATCTCATTATATCTGAATTACATATACTTTATCTCATTATATCTTATATTAGAACTATTATACCTAATTTCCATTAGATAGATGAAGATCAAGTCTTGGGACTGTATATAAATATGTATTCCATTATTTCATTATATCTAATGTGTATCGGAAAAAATAAATCATAAGATTTGATATGTATGTTGAAATGTTATAAGTCTTATTAAGTCATAGAGTCAGATTTAACCAATGAATATCTATCAGATTTAATTAATGAATACTTATCATTGTTTTTATACGTATAAAATAATAGTATAAGCCGATTTATCCAATAACTATTATATCTAGCATAAATCAGAGTTGGAGGATATGCTAGATATATCTAACTCTTAGATACTACAATATATAATAACACATTTCATAATCTATATCTAGCGATTTATTTATATAGCTTCGATTATATGAATCATTGTATAATTCATATAATAAAGAGAGGATAATAGACATTTGAATAAATTATCTAGCAGTTCAATGGAAGAGCATAATATGAGTTTTATGTTACATCCAACTAATTTTAAGAGTATAATTATATGATCAAAGTATAATATCCATGTGGTGCAAATTTACTATAATAATGTATAACATTCCACTATATACGTTGAATTATATGATTATTACTATAATTCTATGTTATATTATAAGAATATGTTGAATATAATATCAGAATTAATTATATGAGCCGATTATCCATGGTATAATATGATTATATGAGTTTTATGTTACATGGGTATTTATCTAGATATATGATGAATCGAGTTCAAGTGTGGGGATGTTTATATGAGGATATTGGTTGTGTTTTATTTATATACATATTATATAACAGTTTATTTATTTATATAGCTCCGAATATATCTAGCAAATTATACATTGTAACTATATAAATTATTGTTGTCAAATCTATTTATATATATGTGCTAGATAATAATATACTCGGATCGCTCCAATACTCACATGGTTCACTGGAAGTACTAATATAATATATATATATATATATATATATATATATTACATGGTTCGTTAAGTATATAACATCTTAAATATATAGCAATATACACACTCATGATATTACACACACAGTAATATATGTCAAAGTCCACGATACACAGTTCATTGGTTTTTAATAAGATGAATATACACAATATGAATATTCACAGAAATTTCTAGATTTCATAAAATTAAACAATGGTACCTACTTGTTAAAAATCTCTCAATTTGATTGGCATGAACCAGAAGATCTTCTTCTTGCTTTGCTCCTTCAATTCTCTTTACGTCATTTTTATCCTTTCCAAATTCACCCTTCCCTGTCCTCTTATCTTCCCTTCTTATGCCACCCTCTTCCTTTTTCTTTTTTTCTTTTTCTATTTTTATGAAAACTTCTAAGTTGCCAAGCTTTACTTTGCCTTTTCTTCTTTTTGGTGTTTTTTTTTTTAAATCTCATTTTCTCTTCTTTTTTTTTAAAGCTTACTATTCTTTTTTTTATTTCCTAATTATTTATTTTTCTAATTCCAAGATGTTAATAATTAAATCAATTAATTTTATCTTCCAAATCCTTTGAAGCATAGTTATTTCTATAATGATTTAACAATAATTAGCCCATTAATGTTGTCAATGCATTCATTCTTCTATTAAGCAATTAACTAGGCATTCCAAATAACATCTAGGTTTAGTTCATAGGCTAGTCTACATACAGTAGTTCCAGATACTTATTCACATAAATTTGTGTTCTCGTAAAACATTAATAATTATGAATACAATGACATTATCACATAATAGCATTCTGCATTAAATCTTTGTTTAATATCCATAATGCAATCACATAATATTAATTCTACGTAAGCAATAAATTGAGTTACCACCCAACTAATATGCATAAATGATTATCTAAATGTAGATAACACAAAGAACATACTAATGCTAACAATTCAAACAATGCATATAACATGTACTATCTACTGTGGTGTGTATATGGGTTTTAGCGACTCCTTTATTATCCCCAACACCTCCATCTACGTTACTCTCTCTGATGATGCTCTCCCTCTGTCATGCTCTAAGGAATGAGTCTCTCCTATGTCAAACTCACAACAAGCAGGTAGTTAGTCCATAACATCATGACATATCTCATAAAATACTACTAAAATAATAAATCAACATGATCACATTATAAAGAATATACAATATAACTAATGTTGACACTTGGATTCGCACCCTTGAGGAGATGCCTAAATCTCCTCATCCAAGTGGCACTATGGAGACATTTCTCTTGTTGTGGGTGATAATTTTGAGAGTTGAATCTCTAGATAAGGGGCTAGCTCCCCTTGATGCACCTTTAAAGCTCTATCTCTACCTTAACAATTGGATATGAAAAGGGATTAATAAAATTGATTGAGAAACCAAATAGTGATGCATCAATTTATAACATCCTCCCAATTGATTGAAACTACTACTTAAAAACAAAGTGTTTCTCACACAAAACTCACAACTTAGGATTCGTTGTTACATCAATGTTTCATATGCTAGATTTGAGAAGGTATATGATTCTTAGGAAGGGAATGAATGATTTCAAAGAGGGATACAATCATGAACCACTTTTAGGATACCTCTACACTTAGAAAAGAATACTAGCAAAGCCTTGAAATAGTTTCATTTCTACAAAATGTTAGACCATCAAGAGTACAAGATAAAAAAGATAATCTTTCACTAGACTAGACCAACAGGGTTCAAGTCATTACTTAATATTACAGCATATGAGTGGTAACAACACTTGTATATTTCTTCAAGAGTTTTTCAAGTATAAATATGGTCAGAGTTTTCCCAATAACTAGCAAAGGCTGCTCAAATAGCCAAAAGAATGCATATTTATAGCTTTAAGAGAGACATCAAGCAAAGGAAGTCTAAAGGTCACTCGAACATGTGTCACCTTGAGGATATCAATTACAATTACATGTGAAAAAGGGGTGAGACAATTCATGCCATGTTATGAGGTATAATTGTTAGAAACAAGTCATAAGAATGGTGAAAAGTGGCATAAAACCTTCAGAATTAGCACAGGAAACTGCCTACATCAAAGACCATCCATGAATGTTTGAAACTAAAAATAAGAGAGTTGACACGTAGCACTATTAAAAAGAAATGGAACTCATGGCAATAGTTAGAAAATGCTCCTTCTAACTGTTAGCTATCCTCTAGACACCTATGTTTGTCAATTTCATAGACGCTCCTTGATTTGGGTTAATTGCTAGCAACAACTCGAACCGTCGACCTATCTATTTTTCACTTGTTTTGTCTACACCAGATCCTCAAGATCTTGCCATTTGTTACCTCTATATTTGCTCTCAGGTTCTCACCAAGTCTTTTGACTCCAATAGCTATTTTCTACAATTTAAAGTTGACATTTTGTGGGCCATCATCCTTCAAGTATTTTCTTTGAACTTTTGTTTCCCTTGGACTTCTTTCCAAAAGAATTCATTCCTCAAACACTTTTCTCCAAAAATTTTATCTTGGCACTTTTCCTAAAAGAATTCATTCGAGCTTTTTCTTGGCAATTCCTGTGGATAATTTTCTCAAACAATCATTTGGGCCTGTTGTTTTCTTTGTATCGGATAAAATGTTCAAAAGAATTGGGCTTTGACCTCTTTTCAATACAGACAAGTTTTCCAAAAGAATTCCTTGGACAATATTTTTGAAATAATTCTTTCAAAATTTTCATTTGGCCCTTTGAACTTTTGTCTTTTTGCCCTTTGGTTGAAAGTTGAAGATGACTTTTATAACTTCTGTTTGGTCCACCTTCCTACAAAAATACCCTTCAAATTTTTTGTAAAGTGCCTTTTGGCTTTCTGAAAATGTCCCTTAGGAAAATTTGAAGTGACCCCTTCAGAAAAGTTGAAATGCCCTTCGAAAAAGTTGAAAATGACCTTTTTGGAAAGTTGGAGGTACCCTTCAGAAAAGTTGAAGTGCCCTTCAAAAAAGTTGCAGATGACCCCTTCAGCTTGAAAAGATATCTTTTGAGGAAATTATTTCAAACAATTTTTCCGAAGGAATTAGTCTTCATCTTCAAGAAATCTATCTTGAACAAATTGTCTGAAAGAATTCAGCACTTGGTTGAATGAAAAGTCTAAAAGAAATAACACTTAGTAAAAAACAAATGACCCAAAAGGATTACTATGCAAAGGCTTAGCAAAAGACTAAAACCAAAATTTTTAATAGACTTATACATTTGTTGTGGGCTTTTTCAAATAACACTTCTTCCAAAACAAATCTACATATTGGTTAAGCTTTCCAATAGGGGTACCCAATTTTGAGCTGAAGGGCTAAAATTTGGTCAATAATTTAGTGACTCATAGGGGTAGTATGCTTACTATACTGACCAGACCAGTAGCTGAATTAGTCCATTGGGCATGGATTCATCTAAGGAAACTCAAACAAGAGAGCATTGTCCATGACTCAAAACCTTTAAAAACACACCAAACCTAGAAGGAAAACCCATGCCACAAGACATAACACATAACACAACAAAAAAAACAAGAGACAAAGCAAAGAAAGACACAAGACAAATCACACATGTGTGTAAGCACTTAGGGAACACAAGGAAAGCAAGAAATTATGTACAAAAGAAAATGAGAACCTTAGTAACAATGCTTTAGATATATCCCATTAACTGGGATATGTAGCTCCTCTCCATCCAACTTTGAGAGTTAGACAACATTATGTTATTTTCACTGTGTGATCACATATGGGCCACTCCACAAAGCATCAAGCTTTATATGTCTTCCAGATTTGGCCCTATCTTAATCCCATTTTAGGACAATGTCTCCTTCTTTGAAACTCCTTGGCATGAATTTCTTGTCAAAATACTTCTTTGTTTGCTCTTGGTGAGTTGTCATGGTGTGCATAGCTTGATTTTTTGCCTCAAGCTCCATTAACTCACATAACCTGACCTCCATTCTGTCATTCTCCATCAATTACAACTGATAGCTAAAATCTAAAGCTAGTAACTCAAGTGAAATAGGAAGTCTAGTTTCCCTTCCATAGACAAGTGTATATGGTGAATTCTCAATTGCTCTCTTTAGGGTGATCCTATCATCCCAAAGGGCTATCTTTAACTTGGTGTGCCAAATCCTTTGATTCTCCTCCATTGTCCTCTTTATAATCTTGATTAGATTCTTGTTTGTGGACTCAACTAGTCCATTCCCTTAAGGTTAATATTTGGAGGAGGTACTAAGATAGATGCCATGTTTCAAAGCCCATTCACTTGTTCTCACTCCAAGGAAGGCTAAAATATTATCTAAAATGGTTATTGAAGGAGCTTCAAACCTAGTTACTATACCTTCATAGAAGTATAGGATTGATCTTTCATTCACCTCCTTCAGAGCTATAGCCTCCACCCATCTTATAAAGTAATCAGTAGCAGTCAACACCCACTTGTGACTAGCACTAGAAGGTGGATTGATTAAACCTATGAAATCCAAACTCGATTGCATAAATGGTTGTTCAACCTAGATTAGATGAAGAGTCAAGGTAGCTAGTTTTTATTTTCCATCAAAAAGAGCACACTTTTGGCATTTTCTTACCCAAGCATGGGTATCTTTGAACAAACTAGGCCAAAAGTAGCCATCCCTCATAATCCTAGTAGCTGTAGTTCTTGAAGCAAAATGACCACCAGCTGATTCATCATGAAACTCATACAATACTTTGTTAATCTAATCCAAATTAAGACATCTCAAAAGCACACCTAAAAATTCATTTCTAAATAGTACTCCATCAACAAGTACATAAGGAATAGATTGCAGTCTAAAGTAACTTCTTTTAGCCCTATCAAGACCTTATGAACACTCACCTGTTTGAAGGAAATGGATCATGTCCTATGTCTAACTTCTCATAGATTAAGTGTAGCTATCATAGAGTCATCATGAAATACCAAAACAACTTCATTTTGCTATTTCAATTCTAAAGCGAGATGCTTACATAGTCCTTTTCTTTTCACTAACTTGGTAGTTTTGATCTCCACATCATATTCCATCACCCTTGTGATCCATCCTGCCCTCGTTTCATTCAAATATATGTTCAACATAAATTATTTCACACTAGAATGAGGCACAAAAATGTGAATCTTATTGTTAGAAAACATATGCCTGAACTTCTTTAAACTCCTTATAACTGAAAGCACTTATTTCTCAACAAATGTGTATCTTGTTTCATAGCCTTCTAAACCTTGGCTAAAAAAATAAATAGGTTGTTCCAAACTCTCATCATTTACTTGGGTAATCATGGTACAAATCACCTCTTCATTCCCAAAAGTGTACAAATTTAATTCCTTGGATAAGTTAGGACTTACAAGGGTAGGAGCTTGGGCAATGGCTTGCTTGATCTCCTCAAAACTATTTTTCCTCCTTGTCCAAGTGAATACTTCATCTCTCTTTAGCATAGAGGTTTAGGGCTTGAACAAGTAGGAAAAATTAGGAATGAATCTCCTAATGAAATTGATCTTACCAAAGAAGCTTTGTAGACCCTTCTTATGTTTAGGGAAAGACAATGCCAAGATGGCATTCACCTTTTCTAGATCAATGGACAAGCCTTTATTGGAAATAATATGTCCTGGTAGTTTGCCTTCATGGACAAAAAACACATACTTCTTTGGGTTTAGATATATTCCAAACTCTCTGCACCTCTTAAAAATCTGACTTAGGTGTTTCAAATGATCATTTTCTTCCTTGGATAAAATTGTCACATCATCAAGATATACCAATACAATGTCATTGATTAATCCTTGAAAATCCATATCCATTGCATGTTGAAAATTAGCTCTAGTATTAGACAACCCAAAAATCATTTTTCTATAAGCATATTTACCCCATTTACTAGTAAAGGTTGTCTTATATTGGTCACTTAACCAGAATCTAATTATACCCAGAATACCCATCAAGGAGAGAAAACCTTTCACTACTAGCCACAACTTGCAATATTTGTTCCATGTAATGGAGTGGGTAATGATCCTTAAAAGACACTCTATTTAAGTTCCTAAAATCAACACACAATCTTATCTATCCATTTTTTTTCCTAACAGGAACTAGGTATGCCAACCAAGATGAATGCTTAATGGGAAAGATGATTTTAGACTCAATCAATTTGGTGAGTTCTTTCCTCATGAGAGGCTCAATTTTGGGATTGATTGGCCTTTACCTTTGATTAATAGGCTTATCATTCTCATCTAACTCTATATTATGTTGAGCTAGATTCAGATCAAAACCTTTTAAATCACTATACTCCCATTCAAAGACATCAGAAAATTATTTGCATAACTCAATCAAAGCATGCTTCTCTTCGCTAGTACATACCTTCCTAAGTGCAAGCAATTTATCTTTGAAAATCTGAACCTTCTCATAGTTTTTCTACCCGGTAGATATGCTTACCTTCTCTTTCTTCAGTCGGTCATCATCATTGAATATGTTCTCAAGAGTGACTAGGCCTTTAGGAAGTTTGTTAGACTTCAATTGTATAATCTACCCTCCATATTGTTAATATAATGTAGACTGATTCTTAGAAGAAAACTCAAATTCTTCGTATATAAAAATTTCTATTTGTTGATCACTATCAAACACCTGTCAATTACTGAAATTATCCGATATGGTGGGCCTTTACAATCACTTTTATATGAGTTTGGTTCTTGTCTTCTTTTATCCCTTTTAGAACATCAAACTAAGCTCCAATTGCTGCCAACTTATCATCATGCTTGTTATCTTCTCTTGAAATAGAAGTGATGTTTAAGGCTTTGAAATATTCCACAAGATCCCACACTCTATGCTTATAGGACTTACGTAAAGAGTTTTTTGTCAAATTCTACCCTCTAACTTGATTGACAACAAGTTCACTATCACCAAACACTTTTAATTTTTTGACACCTCTTTTTCTAGCCCATTCAAGGCCATGAATAAGGGATTCATATTATGATACATTACAGGTGTAAGAGAACTAAAATCTAAAAGTTGAAAAATACCTTTCCTTTGAAGGTGAAACCAACATTGCTCCACCACCAGCCCCAATCTTGCTTCTAGACCCATCAAAGAAGAGTTGCCATAAGTCATTCACATCCTCACTTGAATTCATCAAATTAGGCATGAAAGAGTCCTCATGCATATAATAGACTCCAAGACTAGATTCTTCAATACACTTGTAAGGATCATGATCATAGTTGTCATCTCCCTACTCATCTAGGAATAAATAAGAAAATCTCTCAAGGGAAGATGATGGGGATTGGTCAATATGAAGTTCCTCTTCATCAATGATATCATAATTAACATTTTCCACCTTAGGTGAGTAAGGTTCCGAGTGATCTCTATGAATAGGTTCTAATTCAATCTTTACTTTAGTTCCATACTTTGTCATAAACACCATGTAGGACCAATTGGCTGCCAAATATCCACCTATCTTGGATGTAAAGTCTATTGATAAGCAAAGAAAAAAATAGGGAGGTAAATCTGCCACCACCACACCATGAGGAATTTAAAAAGTAGGACAAGCATGAAGGATCAAATTCAAACCTTTAACTACCCCCAAAGTCTTGGTTGGTGATCCATCTAATTGTAAAACTCCTTTAGTCATTGACTCATACTTGAGGCCTAGCTTATCTGCTATACATTTGGCATAATTGATGTGCTTGTTCCACTATCTATGATGTAATTATGAAACAATAAATCACCAATGGTTAAAGATAGGTAAAAATGAAGAGTCTTCTCATCTTTCTTCACTTAACCATCTATAGATTGAGTTCCATTGACCAAAACCACATTATCATTTATAGATGGGCCAACTTATTTACCCAATCCATGTAATTCTTTGGCACCTCTTTTCCTTTGAAAGACAAGGCCAATAACCTAATAGCTATATTTTCTTGGGTGATTTTGTGGATATTACAAAAGTTTTTTATATTCTTAATGTGCTCAATGGTAGTAATAGGACCATACCCACTAAAATATGGGACACTTTTGAGGGTTACTTCTAGAATTTGATCATATTGGGCAAGATGCAAGGGAGATGCCCTGGTGAAAGGCACAAAAGGTTATCTTCTAGCCATCTTGGAATGATCACTATGGATATTAGGAATGGAATGTAACACAAACTTAGAAGCTTTAAACATAAAATCTCTTTTGTAAGGATGTGTGTTGACAAACCTAAACCTTTTGGTGGAATATGGAAGTAGTTGCACAAACTCAAAGGGTGTCTCTTTAGCAACAAGTCTAGTTATCACCTTTGGCATGGAAAATAGGACTGATCATCAACCAAAGACTTGAATTCTTCAATGGAGTCGTTAGGTACTAAATGTAGATGTTTCTTTCATCTTCAACTATGTCAAGACCAACACTAACCTTGAACAATATTGTAGGACTTGGAAGTCCCACCGAGCATGCCAAAAACTATTGACACTTTGATTCACACCCTTGAAGAGATTCCTAAATCTCCTCATCCAAGTGGCACTATGGAGACATTTCTCTTGTTATGGGTGACAATTTTGATAAATGAATCTCTAGATAAGGGGCTAGCTCCCCTTGATACATCTTTAAAGCTCTCTCTCTCTACCTTAACAATTGGATATGAAAAGGGATTAATAAAAATGACTAAGAAACCAAACAGTGATGCACCAATGTATAATGTCTTCCCAATTGATTGAAACTACTACTTAAAAATAAACAAATTGTTTCTCACATAAAACTCACAACTCGGGATTCATTATTACATCAATGTTTCATATGCTAGATTTGAGAAGGTATATGATTCTTAAGAAGAAGGCAATGAATGATCCCAAAGAGGGATATGATCATGGACCACTTCTAGGATATCTCTGCACTTAGAAAATAATACTAGCAAAGACCTATAATAATCTCCTTTCTGCAAATGGTAGACCATCAAGAGTACAAGTTAGAAAAGACAATCTTTCACTAGACTAGATCAACAGGATTCAAGTCATTACTCAATATTGTAGTATATAAATGGTAAAAACACTTGTATATTTCTTCAAGAGTTCTTTAAGTACAAATCTGGCTAGATTTTTCCCAATAACTAGTGGAGGTTGCTCAAATAGCCAAAAGAATGCATATTTATAGCTTTGAGAGAGAAATCAAGCAAAGGAAGTCTAAAGGTCACTTGGGCATGTGTCACCTTGAGGATATCAGGTACAATTACATATGAAAGAGGGGTGAGGTGATTCATGCCATGTTAAGAGGTCTAGTTTTTCGAAATAATTCATAAGAATGGTGAAAAGTGGCATAAACCTTCAGAATTGGCATTGGAAATTGCCTCCATCAAAGACCATCCATGAACATTTGAAACTAAAAATAGGAGAGTTGGCACATATCATTGTTCAAAGGAAATGGAACTCATGGTAACAATTATAAAATGCTCCTTCTAATTGCTAGATATCTTCTAGACATCCGTGTTTATCAATTTTGTTGAAGCTCCTTGATTTGGGTCAGCTGCCAGCAACAACTCAAACCATTGACCTATCTATTTTTCACATGTTTTATCTACACCAGATGCTTGGGATATTTCCATTTGTTATATCTATATTTTCTCTCAAGTTCTCACCAAGTCTTTTGACTCCAAAGGCTATTTTTCACAATTTAAAGTTGACATTTTGTGGGCCATCATCCTTTAGGTATTTTCTTTGGACTTTTGTTTCCCTTGGACTTCTTTCCAAAATAATTCATTCTTCGGACACTTTTCTCCTTCGAACTTTTTGTCTTGACACTTTTTCCAAAAGAATTCATTCAGGCTTTTTCTTGGCAATTCTTGTGAACAATTTTTTGAACAATCTTTCAAGCCTTTTATTTCCTTTTATCAGACAAAATATCTGAAAGAATTGGGATTTGACCTATTTTCGATGTGGACAATTTTTCTAAAAGAATTCATCAATCTTTCTGAAAAAATTCCTTCAGACTTTTCATTTGGCCCTTTGAACTTTTGTCTTTTTTCCCTTCGATCGAAAGAAATTATCCTTCGATAATCTGTAAATGACCCTCTGGTACTTGGAAATGTCCCTTTAGAAAGTTGAAGATGAATTTTGGAACTTCTGTTTGGTCCACCATCCTATGAAAATACCCTTCAAATTTTTTTGTAAAGAACCTTTCAGCTTTCTTAATATGTCCTTTCAGAAAATTTGAAGCGACCCCTTCAAAAAAATTGAAATGCCCTTCCAAAAAGTTGAAAATGACCTTTTCAGAAAGATGGAGGTGTCCTTCAAAAAATTTAAAGTACCCTTCAAAAAAGTTGCAAATGACCCATTTAGCTTGAAAAGATATCTTTCAGGGAAATTGTTTTGAACAATTTTCCAAAAGGAATTAGTCTTCATCTTTGGGAAATCCATCTCAGACAAATTGTCTAAAAGAATTC
Organism: Torreya grandis; assembly: GCA_037957365.1. Taxonomy (NCBI): domain Eukaryota; kingdom Viridiplantae; phylum Streptophyta; class Pinopsida; order Cupressales; family Taxaceae; genus Torreya; species Torreya grandis. The sequence goes on from JARHVA010000176.1 coordinate 5,430,825, forward strand.
AACACTTGGCCGAATGAAAAGTCTGAAAGAAATAACACTTAGTCAAAAACAAATGACTTGAAAGGATTACTATGAAAAGGCTTAGAAAAAGACTAAAACCAAACTTTCTGAAAGAATTAGACCTATACATTTGTTGTAGGCTTCGTCAAAGAACACTTCTTTTGAAGGAAATCTACATATTAGTTAAGTTTTCCAATAGGGGTACCCAATTTTGACCTAAAGGGCCAAAATTTGGTCAAAAATTAACTCATAGCAATGCAATCATGAAATCAAAGCATCATACGACTATCGCATAACAACATATGACTTATAACTTAGTCAAATAATAATCAAATCAAATCACCAACTATAAATATCCATGGATAATCAAGTAAATTTGCTTAGTGATAAATCAGGATGAAACATTGACATTGATAGAATACCTCACTTGATTCCCCAATGATTTTAGAACACATAAATGAAAGGTAGTTTGGTTTATTTGACTAGATTACATGTCATGCTTATTCTTAGATATGATTATGCATTACATTGTTTATAGGGATTCAAAGTTTTTTAGCATTTATTATTTTGTGAACCTGAACTATGCATTTGTAGAACAAGAAAATATATTTTTGCAAGATCCACATGTACATTAGAGTTTGTTGAAATAACTTTAGGGGCATGAAATCTTGTATCCATACCATGTATGTTTTATTCTGAAATGTATGCACACTCACATCAAAGTCGGTATAATGTAGACACCTAAAAATAGCCCCTAAATATTTATTAGTCATTAAATCAAATAATTTTATAGTACATATGTATTTTGTCAACTATTGGTCTAAATTAGGGGTTATTGGCACATTTTATGGTTTATCATCATGTCCCCTTCTCTCTCCCCTTGTTTTTATGGTCCTATGGTGGGTTTCCCAATTATGCACTCACTACATATCAGAGCTCATAAACATATTGAGTATGTTTTTAGGGTTTTGTGTGGTCTTGATCAGTTAGGGTGCACCTATGTTTTGTGGTCCTATCTTGTTTACTTTTTTTATTTTTTGATGTTAGTTTGTGTGTTAATAGGGTCCTAATTTAAATTTAAGTTGTCTATAAATACACATGCATCTTAATGAATTTAGGCATCTATAGATCATATAAAAAAATATTTAGCATTCATTATTCACATAAATCTATTTGGCATTTGCAAGCATTATATAAAAATTAAGAAAACATTTAGAGAGCACTCATTATAGTATTGATGCTTGTAATATCAACACATTGCATTATGTTGATTTGTTTGGTTGATGAATTACTATAGTTATTGGATCATTGAGGCAACAAAACACGTAATTTTATTTATCATTTTGAGGTTTATTTACTTTATTAGGGTAAGGAAAAGTACATTTACCTGACGATCGAAGCGAGTTTTTTAAAGCCCTGAATGTGATGAACACAATTGTAAAAAAAAATGCTTTCTTGACACTTCCCGAAAACTTTAATCACTATAATTTTTGCACTTAGAAATGAACTTGATGGTTTGGACAAGGTCCTCCATTTGCCACGAGTTTTACGGGTTCTGATTATCTTGTCACAAAACATTATTTTCACTGTTAGAGTTCAACAAGTGTCTCCAAATCTCCTAATATTTAAAATACATTTTCAAACCCTGTCTTCATATTTAATGTTATGGTTGTGTTACAATTTAATTTAAAACCATTTAGGTTATCTAGAGAATTCCTTACTAAATCCAAATCAATGTGAGAACTAAAATCTACCTTAGTATTCAATGGGTAGATTACATTTAGGATGAATGAATGAGGATTTTAGAGTTGTAACCAATCAACCATTATTTTAGTATGAGGGGCTCTTCCATTGTGGCATCACCCGATTGGCATAAGGATCATGATCTATTATATTTATATGTTGTTGCAGACCAAGTGTACCAACTAATGTGGGATTAATTTTTTGAATACATGAACAATTCTAGAGTTGTAGAAGTAATTTTAAAAATCACTAAAGAGTATTATCTAACTTGGGATAGTAAGACATGTATTTAGAGGATTAGAAAAAGAAGGTGATAAAGGGTTTTTTTAAATATTAATAGAAGAGACAATCTTGGGTGAGGTCCCATGAATCGAAATCATAATGTATTATTTTACATTTGAATGCCTTTACCATTATGTTTCCCTCTTCATGCTAATAATAGGTAGACAGGATAAAACAAAAAGATTTTATGAGTGGTGGGTCCAAGTCTAGTGACTAAATTTGATTTTTGACCCTTCCCATCATGATTTTTTTTTATGTTAGACATTTGTTTAGCATTGCCCTTCAAATGTTAGTACAATTCAAAGTATAAGAAGGAAACATCCACTCCCTTTTTCTTTTATTTATTCCTTTGTTTTGGTATGATTAACTTCTATATTCTAGTATTTTTCTAATATAATTTGATAATATTTTCAATCACAATATTCAAATTTTTGGTATTGTATTAGATGCAAGGTGAAATTTGTTGAGTTGTGGAGCTAAAAGCTTCACTAATGAGCTAATGTGGAGGTTGTTGGGCTTACACAGTAACCGGCATCGGTCAGAACCAACCGACATCGGTTAGGGGTCGACCGACATCAGTCATCTTCAGACCGACACCGACTTCTGTGCGTTTTCAAAATTGTCATTTTTAAGAGAACAAATTTGAGCCTTTGATTTAAGAGGTAGATCTAAGGGTGGCGAATGCATGGCTCATGAACCCTAGTGTTGTAGTATTCTATATAGTAGGGTTAGATCCTCATAGCATGTATAATTCAGTAATTGAGTTGATTGTAATTGATTGAGAGAGAGAGAGAACTCTTGAGGGATAATTACTGTACATCTGTGAGGTGTGAGGAGAGAGAGATTACTTCATTGTATTTCCTTCTGAAAGAGTTTAATACAGATTAGTTTTTTCTTGTATCTCCTATTATTTGTTGTTTCTAATTTCTAGTTACTTATTACTTCTGGTTTCAATTTCGTGTTTAGTTTCTTATACAAAAGTAATCAATTGTACTCTAAGATCCTAACAACTGGTATCAGAGCATGTTAGTGTTTTTTGATTACAGAATTTACTCACAAGGGTTTCTGATTGAGTGGGAGCAAAGCAATGGCAGAAGAAAGTAAACTAAGAATAGAGAAATTCAATGGCAAGAATTATCAATTATGGAGGATGCAGATTGAAGATTATTTGTATCAGAAAGATCTATATTTATCATTGGGTGGGGTTTCAAGGAAGCCCATAGATATGGAAGATGAAGAATGGAATGTTCTTGATAGAAAGGCTCTTGGATCTATAAGGTTGAGCCTGGCAGCTTCTGTGTTTTCCAACTTATCACAGGCAAACACAACGGTAGAGTTAATGGATAATTTGGCAAATTTATATGAAAAACTCTCAGCTTCAAATAAGGTATATCTTATAAAGCAATTATTTAATTTGAAAATGCAAGAAGGTGGATCTGTATCTAGTCATCTTAATGATTTTCATACAATAGTAAATCAGTTAAATTCAGTCAAAATGGTTTTTGATGATGAAATTAAGGCTCTCTTAATCTTATGTTCTTTACCTAAAAGTTGGCATAGTTTGGTAATGGCAGTAGTAATATTGCATCTACTTCAAATATCTTGAAAGTTGATGATGTTGTTAGTGTAATCTTGAATGAAAAAATTCGCAGGAAAAGCATAGTGGAAACATCAGGTAATGCTTTAAGTGTTGAAAGCAGGGGAAGGCAAAGAGAGAAGGGTAAGCAAGGAAAATCAAGGTCAAAGATGGGAAGTAGATCCAAATCCAGAAATAGAAGAATAACCTACTGGAATTGTGAAAAGAAAGGGCATGCAAAGAAATATTATTGGTTGACGGATAACAAAAAAAATCAGCATGAAGGTAATAAAGAAGAAAAAGTTGCAGGTATTGTTGCACAGGATGCTCTTATATTTTCATTGGATAATAAAGTAGAATCATGGGTTTTAGATTCTGGTGCCTCTTTCCATGTAACCCCAAATAGAGAATATTTCAAAGATTATGTCCATGGAGATTTTGGAAAAGTTTATTTAGGGGATGATGAGCCTTGTAAAACTGTTGGCAAAGGAAAAGTGCAGTTGAAATTGCAGAATGGCAACACATGGGTGTTGAAGGATGTCATGCATGTACCCATCTTGAAGAGAAATATGATTTTTACAGGAAAGTTGGGTGATGAGGGTTGCATAGTAACTCTCACAGTTGAATCTTGGAAAGTTTCCAAGGGTGCACTTGTATTAGAAAAAGGTAAGAGAGTAGATACACTTTATCTATCTACTTGTATTACTGATTATTCTCCTTTTGTTTTACCTACTTCAGATGTAGATGCAAAGTTGTGGCACTATAGGCTTGGTCACATGACTGAGAAGGGAATGAATGTTCTTAAGTCAAAAGGTAAGCTTTCAGATTTGAAAATCATAGATCTAGATTTCTGTGAGCATTGTATTTTTGAGAAATAGAAGAAAGTGAGGTTTCTCAAAACTGGGTCAACAAAGAAGAAGCACAAGTTGGAGCTTGTTCACACAGACGTGTGGGGACCAGCTCAGGTAGCTTCTATTAGAGGATCATAGTATTATGTTTCTTTCATTGATGATGCTACAAGAAAGGTATGGGTTTATTGCATAAAGAGAAAATTTGATGTTTTTGACACATTTAAGAAATGGAAAGCTTTAGTTGAGAATGAAACAGGTTTGAGATTAAAGTGCCTTAGATCTGACAATGGTGGTGAGTACTACAGTAATAAATTCAACAGTTACTGTTCTATGAGTGGAATACGTAGGGAAAAGACGGTTCCAAGGACACCTTAGCAAAATGGAGTTGCTGAAAATATGAATAGAACAATAATAGAGTGTGCACAGAGTATGAGGTTGCATGCTAGTTTGCCCTTACAGTTTTGGGTAGAAGCTGTAGATACTGTGATTTACCTGATTAACAGAGGACCTTCTACTACACTGGATGGTGGAATTCTAGAAGAGGCTTAGACAGGTAAAAAAGTAGATCTTTCATTTCTCAGAGTTTTTGGTTCTAAAGCTTTTATGCACATTGATGAAGAAAACAGAAAGAAGCTGGATGCTAAATCTATGTGATGCACTTTCATTGGTTATGGTTTTAGAGATTTCGGATTCTGGTTGTGGAATTTAGAAACTAACAAAATTATTAGAAGTCATGATGTAGTTTTCAATGAGAAGGTGATGTACAGTGATTAGCTCAAGAGGCTAAATAATTCTGAGCAGGGCAATCTTGATTTGGAAGAGGTTATGATCCAAAATGAGCTCACAGGTAAAAATCATCACTCACAAAAAAACACAGAGACCGACGTCAGTCAGGTGAAAATTGGCATCGATCAGGAGGAATCGACATCAGTCGAGTGCAGACCAGCATTGATTAGAGATGACCGGGATCGGTCACTTTCAGAAGAAAATTTGGGTGGACATTAAGCTATAAATGAGTCTCAAATGCCCATAAGGAGGTCTGAAAGGGTAAGTAAACCTCCAATTCATTATTCCCCTTCTTTATACTTCGTGTTACTCACTGATGATGGAGAACCAAAAATTTTTGATGAGGCAATGTAGGTAGAATTCAAGAAACAGTGGGAGCATGGCATGAATGAGAAAATTGATTCCTTGGAAGAAAACCATACGTGGGATTTAGTTGAGTTACCAGCTGAAAAGAAAGCACTAAAAAACAAATGGGTATATAGGTTAAAGGAAGGAGAGAATGGATAAATGAGACATAAGGCTAGGTTGGTAGTAAAGAGATTTACATAGAAACCAGGTATTGATTTTGGTGAAATTTTTTCTCCTGTAGTAAAGATGACTTCTATTCGGACTGTATTGTCTTTAGTTGCTATTAAGGATTTGCATCTTGAGCAGCTTGATGTTAAGACAGCATTTCTTCATGGAGATTTGGATGAAGAGATATATATGGATCAGTCGAAAGGTTTTCAGGTCAAAGGTAAGGAGAAACTTGTGTGCAGGTTGAAGAAAAGCTTATATGGTCTTAAGCAAGCTCCAAGACAATGGTATTTGAGGTTTGACAGGTTTATGACAGAGCATGGCTTTAGTAAATGTCAACCTGACCATTGTGTTTATTTTAATAGATTGGATAATGATAGTTATATTATCTTGTTACTGTATGTAGATGATATGCTTGTTGCAAGTTCACACATTTAGAAAATTACTGAGCTTAAGGTAAAATTAGCTCACACATTTGCCATGAAGGATTTAAGAGCAGCAAAGAAAATCCTTGGCATGAGTATTAAAAGAGACAGGTGTCAGGATCTTGCTCCTCAGTTAGAACACATATGATTACCTCTTGTATTAGCGACTAAACACGGAATTTAACCAGAATGAATAAGTAACTAGAAATATAAAACAACACAGGCTATGAGAGACAATACACAATTGTATTAATAATCACTCAGAAGAAAATACAATAAAGAAGATGCCACTTTTTCTTCCACCTCAAAGGCTTACCACACCTCAAGACCTTCTTCCCTCTCTCTCTCACGGTCCCAACACACAACTCTAATACAGAATTGTTGTTCACCTCCACCAGTCAGTAACAATGCTGTCAGTACACCAAGTACACAACTGTACTCCAAGTAGATCTCCTGCTCTTTGTTGCCACCTGCAAATCACCAGACCTTACTCACCATTGTAGATCTCCAAACGTGGTCCTGCACACCTGCTGACCAAGATCATACATACACGAAGAACCCTTTTGATTCTTCAAACCAGCACCCACACTTGGTACTATGGCACTAGGAGGAACACACCATTGCTCTCTTCTCTCTGAAGAAGCTTATTTTGCTCTCTTACTCTCTAGCACTAATTTACAATACAGCCCATGAGTCTATTATATAGATCTCATGCTTACAATAATTAGACTATCTTAATTACAATAATTAGATACACAACTCAAGACTATAATTAGCCTTTAACATGTAAACTAACAGTCCAAAAATAGACTCTCCAAAATCTGCATGCAAACTGCATGTTCACACATAGGTTGCCGACGTCGGCTCCTCCTGATCGATGTCGACCGACTTGTAACCGATGTCAGTTGCTTCTGCACTGCTATCTGACTGACATTGGTTGATCTGACTGACGTCGATTGATCAAACCGACATCAGTTGCCCTACAACTCTTCAAAACCTCCGTAACTCTTTTTGTTTGCATCATGGTAAAGCTTTTAGCTCCACAACCTAACAATCTCCCACTTGGAGATAAACAGTTGCACCTGTACCTGTACCTATACACCATCTAATTTATTTCCTAGCTTGTATCCCTCTTCAAGATCAATCTGGAAGACCAACCGCCACACAACTTGTGATGTTACACCTGTCATCCAAGTAACCTGCCACATCCAAACCTATAAACCCATGTAGTGAAGACCCTGACCCTGCATAACATGAATCCCTGCTATTGGTCCCTCTCAGATACCTGAGAATCCACCTTCCCTGAATTGGCTCCAAACTCTCTGACAACTCCCACTGCTTGGAAAAACTCAGGTCTACACCAGACCTTATGTGATTTTGAACCCTGTTCTAAGCTAAGCTTGAACTGTCTAGCCCTTGGTGTGCTTACCGATTTTGCATCCTGCATCTTGAATCCCGCCGACACCTTCTTCACATCATCTCCCACTAGAGACAAAATCTCTATGTTTCTTATGCCAAAGAATTTCACTACTCCAAATTCTTCATGACATACCTCTGAACTAACCTTACCCTTAGCTCAACAAATCCTTGTATGTACGAACCTGCTAGCATATCACCCACATACAGTAACAAGATAATGTTGCGACCATCATCCACCTGGTAAGTCAAACACAATGGTTACACTGACATTGACTGAAGCCCTACTTTGTCATCCACCTGTCAAAACCTATACCACTATCTTGCAGCTTCCTCAAGACCATAGACCTTGGCCTTCCGTCTCACGTATCCATCCACTCTTTTCTTCAACTTGGAAATCCATCTGTTTCTTAGTACTTTCTTCCAGCTGACAACTCCACCAACAAACTCTTGTTTGATTCTTCTCCAAGGACTCACACTCCTCATCCATGCCAAGCTCCCACTATTTCTAGATTCTACCTGCATTGCCTCTTCACATCTTCCTGGTCCTCGACCATCAGTAAGCAACTAGTAAGAAGGTGAACAATGAATATGAGGTCCACTTACCCTTTCAATCCTCCATATGGGCGTTTGAGACTCCTTGACAGCTTGTTGTTTGCCCACCATCCATTTTAGTGATCGATCTCAACCATTTCTCAGTCTGCACTCGACCGATGTCAGTTCCCTGCACTGACCCTAACTACCGATGTCGTTTCCCTGGCCAACACTAGTATCCCTTCTACCGACGTTGATTTATGTCTGACCGACATTGATCTTTCTGTTGTCGACGTCAGTTACTGTTTGATTGACGCTGTTACCTGTGTTCGCCTGTGAGTGATGACTTTTTACCTGTGAGCTCTTTTTGAATCAAAACCCTATTCAAATCAACACAGCCCTACTCAGAATAATTTAGTCTCCTCAACTGATCTATGTCTGTCATCTCCTCCATGAACACCAAGGCTTTCCAGTTCTTAAGTTTGTCAAAGATATCTATTTTCCGCTCAAGAACATCCATTCTCCTCCTACATATGTGACCAAACCTACAAAGCCACATCTTTGCAACAGAAGGTGAATCAGTAATATAAGTAGATAAATAAAGGATACCTACTCTTTTACCACCGTCTAATTCAAGTGCATCCGCTGTGAAAGTTATTGTGCATCTCTCATCACCAAAATTTTTTGAAAAAATTAGACTCATCTCCAAGACTGGAACCTGCATGACCTTCTTCAACACTTGTGTGTTATCCGTCTGCAATTTCAGCTTCACTTCCCCTTCGTCAATAATCTAACAAGGCTCACCAACCCCTAAATAAATCTCTCCAAAGTCTCTAAAGACATACCCATGAAAATATGCTCTATTTCACACTGCATGGAAAGAGGCAAAAGAATCTGTAAACCAATATTCTACTTTATCCAGAGCAACCTGTGCAACATCACCTGCAACATCTGCTTCTACACGTTGATCTTCTACCAACCAACAATCTCTTTTTACCTGCTCTTTCTTTCCATCTGTCAGACCATTCATGCTATTCAATTTTTCCATTCGTAGTTTACTTTCTTCTGCCATTGCTATACTCCCACTCAATCTGAAACCCCTGAGAGTGACCTGTAATAAAAAAAAACTAACCAAATCTGAACCACCTATTAGTCAACCCAACCAAAAGCTCTGATACCAACTGTCAAGTTGGTACCAACCTGGTCAACCTACTCTGATACCAACTGTCAGGATCTTGCTCCTCAATTAGAGCACATATGATTACCTCTTGTATTAGCAACTAAACATGGAATTTAACCAGAATGAATAAGTAACTAGAAATATGAAACAACATAGGTTATGAGAGACAATACACAATTGTATTAATAATCACTCAGAAGAAAATACAATAAAGAAGATGCCACTTCTTCTTCCACCTCAAAGGCTTGCCACACCTCAAGACCTTCTTCCCTCTCTCTCTCACGGTCCCAACACACAACTCCAATACAGAATTGTTGTTCACCTTCACCAGTCAGTAACAATGCTGCCAGTACACCAAGTACACAACCGTACTCCAAGTAGATCTCTTGCTCTCTATTGCCACCTATAAATCACCAGACCTTACCATTGTAGATCTCCAAACGTGGTCCTGCACACCTGCTGACCAAGATCATACATACACGAAGAACTCTTCTGATTCTCCAAACCAGCACCCACACTTGGTACTGTAGCACTAGGAGGAACACACGATTGCTCTCTTCTCTCTAAAGGAGCTTATTTTGGTCTTTTACTCTCTAGCACTAATTTACAATATAGCCCATGAGTCTATTATATAGATCTCATGCTTACAATAATTAGAATATTTTAATTACAATAATTAGACATGCAACTCAAAACTATAATTAGCCTTTAACATGCAAATTAATAGTCTAAAAATAGACTCTCTAGAATCAGCATGCAAACTGCATGTTCACACACAGGTTGCCAACGTCGGCTCCTCCTGACCGATGTCGGCCGACTTGTAACCGATGTCGGTTGCTTTTGCACTGCTATCTGACTGACGTCGGTTGATCAGATCGATGTTAGTTGCCCTGCAACTCATTTTGCAACTCTCTACAACCTCCATAACTCCTCCTGTTTACATCCTGGTGAAGCTTTTAGCTCCACAACCTAATAACAAAAAAAATCATAGTTTGATTTTGTCTCAAGAGGATTATGTGAATAAGGTGTTGGAGAGGTTCAATATGTAGGATGCAAAATCAATAAGCACACTTATGGTTGGACACTTCAAGTTGAGCAAAGAACAGTGTCCTAAATCACATGATGAGGTTGAGTACATGAGTAGAGTTCCATATGCTTCAGTAGTTGGGAGCTTGATGTATGCAATGGTATGTACTAGACCAGATATTGCTCAAGCAGTGGGAGTTATCAGCAAGTTTATGGCCAATCCAGGAAAGGAACACTGGAAAGCAGTTCAATGGATTCTCAGATATCTGAGAGGGACCAGCATTAGGCATTTATGCTATGGAGGGTCAAACACTTCTCTACATGGGTATGTAGATTCGGATATGGTAGGTGACTTAGTTGGTAGAAGAAGCACCATAGGATATGTGTTCAATGTTGGTGGAACGGCAGTTAGCTGGATTTCAAAGTTGCAGAAGGTTGTTGCCTTGTCTACTACAGAGGCAGAATACATTGCAGTCACAGAGGCTAGCAAGGAAATGATTTGGATGACTCAGTTCATGGAAGAGTTGGAAAAGGAGTAAGAGAGTTGCAGATTGTACAGTGATAGTCAAAGTGTAATTCATTTGGCAAAGAATTCAGCGTTTCATTCAAGAACCAAACATATACAGCTTAGGTACCACTTCATTAGACAGGGATTGGAGGATGGACAGTTGAAGTTAGAAAAGATCCATACGGATAAGAACCCTACTGATATGTTAACAAAGCCGATAACAAAGGAGAAGTTGAATCTTCATTCAACTTTTGTTAGTCTTCAAGATTGAACTTGAAGAGGGAGAAACAAGCCAGAGATGTTTAGAGGATGTTGTTCTACAGGTATAGGTGCAGCTATTTATCTCCAAGTGGGAGATTGTTGAGTTGTAGAGCTAAAAGCTTCACTAATGAGCTAATGTGGAGGTTTTTGGGCTTACACAGTAACCGACATTGATCAGAACCAACCGACATCGGTTAGGGGTCGACCGACATCGATCATCTTCAGACTGACACCGACTTCTGTGCGTTTCCAAAATTGTTATTTTTAAGAGAACAGATTTGAGCCTTTGATTTAAGAGGTGGATCTAAGGGTGGTGAATGCATAGCTCATGAACCCTAGTGTTGTAGTATTCTATATAGTAGGGTTAGATCCTCATAGCATGTACAATTCAGTAATTGAGTTGATTGTAATTGATTGATTGAGAGAGAGAGAGAGAGAGAGAGAGAGAGAGAGAGAGAGAGAGAACTCTTGAGGGAGAATTACTGTACATCTGTGAGGTGTGAGGAGAAAGAGATTTTTTCATTGTATTTCCTTCCAAAAGAGTTTAATACAGATTGGTTGTTTCTTGTATCTCCTATTATTTGTTGTTTCTGATTTCTAGTTACTTATTACTTCTGGTTTCAATTCTATGTTTAGTTGCTTATACAAAAGTAATCAATTGTACTTTAAGATCCTAACAAAATTTTGAGCAAAATATCAAAATTTGTAAATTGTAAAGGATTACACACACACACATACACCCCTTTGTGTGTGTGTATGCACATATGTATATTTATATATGTGTGTGTGTATGTATGTATAATCCATTATAATTTATATTTATGACAATCTGCTCCAGCTATCACATTGCATATGATACAATATTAAAATTTGATTGTATTTTATGGTAAAAGAGTATAAATACAACCATATGGCCATAAAATTTAGCCCATGGGCCAATCTGACAAATCATAAATGTAGATTATTATAGAAAAATAGCAAAAAAATCAATGATTGATTCAAAACATCAATGGGGCATAGATTCTAGTTCATGTTATAGTGTTTAAACTTTTGTAATCAATTTTTCTCAAAATAATTTTTGAAATTTGAAGGTTGTAAGATTGGATTAAAAAAATATATTGTGCAAGAGATGTCATTATGAAGAGGCATTGTGAAATCTCCATGCACAAGTACTAATTGACTAGCACTCTCAATAAATCAAACCTAACACCATAGATTGACCAAAGCTTATAAAGATTCAAGAAGAGTTTATATAGTCTAAGGGTGGAGAGTTCATCTCAAACCAAAATAGGTTGATTGACAAACAATCAAACAAAATCATTTTACTTGAAGAAAGCCTCTCAAATTGGTCTATGAAAATGAAGATGATAATTGAAGCTCATGTAATTCATGTTATAAATTTGTTAAAATAAACCCAAAAAATCAAGTGAATTCCAATTAAATAAAATTACAATCTTAAAAAATTCCATCGTTGATATCAAGCCAAAAAATGGTACATACAAAGTTAGGAAACTCTTAAAAGTAAACATTTCAACTAACTTAGAGAAATTAAAAGAACTTGCTTCTAAGATTAAAAGGATTATAGTTTGAATGGTGAGGATTATGGTTTTTTATACCATCCACCAAGGTAAAAATCCCTTTAGATAACTGACATGGAGAGTCAAACGATTTGGGCCAAGATCATTCCCTGGGTGCCTTTATCAGATTAGATGCCCCTAATCATGGTTGCTTATCCAAAGGGATGCACATATTTATATTTATGTTTACTCATCATTTTTAATCAGCTATATATAATCCAAAACATGGGTAGAGATGATGATATCTGTGTAATTCTAAGCTTATCAATAAATAAAAAGCGCTTGCTTCTAAGATTGAAATTAGTTGATTCCACATGGGCTTAGGTTTCCAAAGGCAACTACAATTCAAAATCATTGCCTATTATGGATGCAATGATTCAAATAAAATTTTAAAATGAGGGACAAAAATAATTAAAGGCTTTCAATTTAAAGAGATAGATGCCTAAATAAAAAGCACAACATACTTAAATATACCAATGGGCTCAGGTTACCAAAGGCAACTGCAATTCAAAACAACCACCTATTATGGATTCAATGACTCTAATTAAAATTGAAAAAGAGGGACAAAAAAGATTAAAGGCTTTAAATTTAAAGATTTAGATGCCTAAAGAAACAAGATAACCTACTTGAATGTGCAAATATTATCTGCACAACATCTTAAAACAAAATGAAATTATTCATGAGACAACATGATATACCCTTAATAAACCTCATTTTTAGGTTTAAAACCTTCATAATAGGTTCCAAATGCTAAATTCTAAGAAAACTCTTTTCACCCTCCTTGAAAATTTTACATAGTTGAAAACCTAACTAGAATTCAATACAAGGACTTAAAGGAGAGCAAGGTTTAATTGGTTGAGACAAAAATACAGGTAAAATATGTTATCATGCGAAGTAGGATAAATTGAATTTGAGATGTCCCCCCTCTAAGTTGGTCTAAATTATGACATTCCTTAGCCTCAACCTTATGATAAAATAATTTGAGTTTCAAGGTCGTGCTCTCAGTAATAATGTGAAATTATGGTGGTTCACTCCTCTTCTCACCAATATATTCACATGACATCATTCACAAATCAAACTTTATTTTATTTATGGAAACACATGAGATGGATGAGAAGCCATTCTTTATCTTCTTGGGGTACTCTTGGCTATGAATGCATGGATCGAAACTTTCTCTTGGCTCAAGAGGTTATAATGAGATAGCATATCTTTAAAAATATTACCTAACTCCCTCAATCCACCTTGAAGAATTGAATGTACATACACACTAGGCTCTTATGGGCATCTCTAGCAACAAAATGCCCTTATAGAAAACATTTCTTTGGTGCATGTTATTTTCCTTTTGCGTCGTCACTTTATGCCATTTCATTTTGGTCATTGTCCCTTTACAGACTTAAAACTTGAAATAATAAAATTCTTGGATTTTGGGAACATCAATCTAGAAGGATATTTTAATACATAAGTTAGTTCTATGGAGTGTGCACGGCATGACATTTAATCTAATCTATTGAAGACTCATGTTGTGGACTTCAAAGGTGATGTTTTATATTTTACTTTTTGTAACTAGGTTCACAAGTCTAAAATTGGCCAAGGTGCATCCTTGATTAACTGAAATCAACTAATTGGCTCAATTAGTGATAAAATTGGGGTAAAGTGAACCCCAAATCAAACATTTTAATCGTAACTAGGCTCACTTGACTCAAATTGAGCCCCAAATCACATTGATTAGTCACATCTAGGTTAATAAGGGTTGATTTGGCACAATCTACATCCCTGATTGATCTAATTAACTAATTGTTTCGATGAGTCATGAAATTAGGGTAAATTGATCCCCAAAATGCATTATTTAGTCATAACTAGGTTCATGATGCTCGAATTGGCCCAATATGCATTCCATAAATTTAATGAACTAATTGGTTTGATCAATGACTAAATTGGATAAAATTGATCCCCAAAGCACATCGTTTAGTCAAAACTAGGTTCATGAGGCTCAAATTAGCCCAAGCTACATCTATGATTGATCCAATCAACAAATTGTTCAATTAGTGACAAAATTAGGGTGGTTTGTGCCCTAAATCATATTGTTTAGTCAAAAGTAGGTTCACAAGACTTAAATTGGCCCAATATGCATCCATGATTAATCCAATTGACTAACTGGTTCAATCAAAGATGAAATTAGGGTAGATTGAGCATCAAATCAAAAAATTTAATTATAACAAGGTTCATGAGGCTTAAATTGGCTCAATCTATGTCCTTGATTGATCTAATCAACTAATTGGTTCAATAAGTGACAAATTTTGGATGAATTGAACCCCTAATCACTATAGTTTAGTCATAATTAGGTTCACAAGGCTCAAATTAGCCCAAGATATATTTATGATTGATCTAAGCAATAAATTGGCTTGATCAATAACACAATTGGGGTAAATTGAGTCCCAAATTAAATCATTTAGTTAAAATTATGTTCATGAGGCTCGTATTGGCTTAATTTGCATCCTTTATTAATCTAATCGAATAATTGGGTCAAACAATTATGAAAATGGGGTGAATTAAGCTCCAAATCAAATCGTTTAGTTTCAAATAAGTTCACGGGGCTCAAATTTCCCTGATTTGCATCCTTGATTGATCCAATCAACTAATTTATCTGATCAATGATGAAATTTGGGTGAAATGAGCCCCAAATCTCATCATTTAGTTACAACTAGGTTTAAAGAGGCTCAAATTGGCCCAAGTTATGTCCTAGATTGATCCAATCAAGTAATTGGTTTGATTAGTAACAAAAAATCAGTGGTATAGGGAAAATCATTGATATTGTTACAACTAGCTTCCATTGTGCACAATATCTCAAGAATCAATGGTATAAAAAAAATCATTCACCAACCTTCACTTCTCTATCTCTTGAAGCCTATGTAATTTTGGTTGACCTATAGAATGTCCATAAGAGTAGTCATAGTTGGCAAAGGGTATCTCCAAAGCGACAACAATGAAGACCATAATGACATAGGTAACATGTAATCTTGTAATTTTGTAAATGGCCATAATGGTTTTGCAGTTTTTTCTCAAACATAGAATTTTATATGAAAATAAAAGTTTAGTCATTTTAACACTCTTCTTTTCCTTGAATACATGATTTGTTTTCAAAGTTTCCCACTTAATTATACAATGAAAATTATACATTTTTTTATGGTGGTCACAATGGCGGTTGTTGTGTTTATTTTTATACATTTGTTTTTTGGGATTATTTCAAATTTGCATGAATTTGTGCATTACACAAACTATGCTTGTGCGGGTGAATTGTGTAAGTTGGTATGGTTACCCAATGTTGCATGGAGATCGTCTTTGAAATTTCTATAAGGTTTCAACATGTGAAGTGTGGTGTGCAATGGTAGAGTTGCAATAAGGCATTGTGAGGATCTTTGCAACATGTTGAGCTATGAAAGGTTATCTGAAGGTGAACTTACTCGTCTAACTAAAGTTGTCAGACTGAAGAGGTGCTAGTAACTACCAAATGGCACTCTAACACAGACCGGTTGAAGAGAGTTACATGTTCATCACTTGGTATAATGGTGGTTACATGCATGATTCCTTTGCATGCAAGGTGTTCCAATTGATATAAAGTACTAGTTACAAGCACGAGTCTTTTTACAAAGACTATGGCACTGATGTCGATGATCGAACTAGAGGTTCATTGTATATGTGTAACAAAATTTGTTACATGCTAAATACGTATGATTAAATGTGTGCATGTATACCATACATAATGTGTTGTATGAAGGTCGTAAAACCTTGTAAATTGTATTTGCATTGTAAGACGGTTCAGTTTATTTGAATAACATGTAGGTTTTTATGCTAACTTTTTTACCCAAAAGATTTTTTCGAGGATAGATTTGTCGTTATGTCTATATACGTGCTTGTCATTTTATCTTTATGTTGTTAATATTCATAATTTCGAATATATCTCCACTACAACTAAATGTTGTATAAAATCTATTCCTAACATGTTTTTAGTTTTGTGAGGTATATATTTTTTTTATTTTATTATATATATATAAGTTTTAAAAAAAAATCTCATGAGATATGACGATATTTGGAATCCTAGTTTACTCCTTTCCATTTTCATTCTTTCCCTTACCATAAGCGTGTTTTATCAAAAGAACTACTACTAAATGCAATCAAAATTTTTCACATAAATTTTTAATTCAATTAAACGAAAAAATATATGAAATGATGAGTGGTTTGAAGATGGATTCAGTGAAAAGAATCGAACCAGAGTATGCGAACAAGAACGGCGTCGACAAGCCCAAACACAATAGAGAGGCCTGCGACAACGGGAAATTATCCACTCAGATTTCGAGGACAGATTTTGATCCTGATATAGTTAAAAAAAGCATTCGGAGATCGTTCCTTCAACATATTTGATACCAAATGGAAAGAGCCTTCGAGTCTGATTCATGGCTCGACGCACACTTTCGAGGACCAGAAGATTCGGAGTATGCAGGGATTGACGAACCAACACACCAGTCTAGCCTTCCATCACCGCGATTACAAATCCAACATTGTCGACGGCCAGTCTCCATACCCTGTAGATGGGATGCCCGACTTTGCCAATGGTACCCTCCAACTGACCAGCGAACAACGACACACATCTAGCCAGGGGACGATTGAAGACTTTCCAAGGGAGAAAGCTCGCTACAGCAAATGTATGAAGAAGAAATACAAAGGATGATAACACAGTTTGCTTACAACTGTTTGACAAAATGCTACAGAGAGAATTTGTCACAGAATGTCAGAATCTTATCATCCAACTAGACATAGCACCACAGATACGAATCTTCGGATATATATCTGAGTATCTCAATGGCAGGGGTGACAAGAAACCAACTGTCAGAAATCCTTCCAGAATTGACTTAGGATTGTATGAAAAGTGCGGGGATTTGAAGGATGTATGGAAATTGTATGACGAAGTGTCCGAAAACTGCATTCTCAAGGAGAGTGTATTTCAATTCAAGGCACTCAGAGGAAAAAGACAAACCACTTGACAAAATGTTGGGGCTCCAATCAACCCTGGCATTACAAGAAACAGAGGTATGATGGCAACTTTTTGACAAAATGAAGGAATACAAAAACCTTGTCAAAATACTGTAGACAAATCAATTACAGTAGAGCAGACAGGTTATCAAATTATGATTCACACATACTGTAGGAAAACTTGTATGTGGGTGCATCCAACACATTATGTGGGTGACATTAAGTGGAATCTAGAACCTTCTCAAGGCATACTTGCAGCTCAGCAACGTCTCATCAGGAAAACAACTTGAGGACCACTCTCTATTGACAGAATATATGATAGTCAAAGACTCCACTCTGTTTATGGCGCTGAGATTACGTGGAGGAGCTGCGAGCAGTGGCATGCCTTCCTTTCCCAGAACTGGGTCTTTCAAAGAAGTGGTTAAAAAATAGTTACAAAACCAAATATTCCAAAGCAGACATTCATCCCTGCTGCCTATATTGTGGATCATACTGAGGATGTACCAATTGTGGAGACTTCAGGGGAAATGAATTAAAATATAAGGCCGAGATAGAAATAGAGGCCATTATCTGCAGATTTAATGGCTTTTGGCCTACTACTTTGGCCTTAACCTAATGGATCCATTCAACATGGACAAAACAGTGTGACATCTCTCTATGTTCCAAGGGCTTTTACATTGTCCATTTTTTTGACAAAGAAGCCTATCAATGAGTCTTCGCAGAGGAGCCCTGGTTTTGGGGAAATGCATGTCGCTACCACACTCCTTGGTTTCCAGATTTTGACCCAAATACACACACGGTTACCGCATTGCCAATTTGGGTGTGACTCCCAAATCTCCCACTAAATCTTGGCAGTACTTTAGCAGTGATAGGAAATTCCTTGGGTGTCTATATCAAGGCTAATATAGAGAGAATCACTGCGGGTTTATGCAACTTTGCCCGCATTTGTGTGGAGATAGACCTCAACATAGGTCTACCGGACAAAATAATTATCAGATATGGAAAGCTACAACACATTCAAACTTTTGTTGGGGGATCACAAGAACAACCCCTGTTTTGATCCCACTTTGTTAGGATCTTGCTTCTCAGAAAGAGCACAGTATGATTACCAAATATAAGCAATTATAAATGCGGAAATAACCAAAAATACAAGTAACTAGAATTCACCAATAGCACAGAATATGAGAGACAATACACTATCTTGTATTAACACTTTACAGAAAAGAATACAATAAAGAGCCGCCACACTCTTCCACCTTACAGAGGCTTCCCACACCTCAAGTGTACAGTAATTCTTCTACAACACTCTCCTACCAAAAAATGGTCCCAACAACCAACTCACAAACATAATTGGTGTTCACCTCTCCAACTAGTCAGTAATAACCCTGCCAGTTCACCAAGCACTCTAAAGTACTTCAAGTTGATCTCACATGAACCTGCAACCTGCAATTCAACAGACCATACTCACACATGTAGATCTCATATGAGCTTGCAACAACCTGCAACTCAATGATCTTACACTTAGAAGGAACTACCTTGCCTTCCTTATTTCGTACCTATACAATACATGTCAATGGGTCTATAAATAGATCCCAGAGTTAAACAATAACTTAGACTCTTAATTTAGACAATTATCCTCGCAGCTCAAGACTCTAACTGGCCTTTACATGCAAACACTTCGTTCACTTAACTAACTGTCCGTGCAACGAACAGTTCTGGAACACACAGGCGACCGACGCCGGTCCTTGCTTGTCTGGTTCTGCAGACGCCGGCCGACTCTCTGCCGTCGCCGGTGGCCTTCTGCACTGGTCACGACCGACGTCGGTCCTGCGGTCGATGCCGGTGCTCCTGGATCTCAGCAACCTTCTGTTCTTTCTGTTTGCAAAGAGTTGAAGCTTTTAGCTCCACAACTTAACAATCTCTCACTTGGAGATAAACCACTGCAACCTGTACCTGTACCTGTACTCCGTCTAGTTTGTTCCCTTGGCTTTGTATCCCTCCTCAAGATCACTCTTGAAGACCAACCACCACAAATCTCGTGGTGCAAAACCTGTCATTCAAATCACCTGCCACATCCACATCTACAAACCATGTAGAAAATAAACTGAACCTGCATAGCATGTGCACCTGCTGCTAGTCCCTGTAAGAATCCACTGAACTGCTCTCCAATGGTTCTCTCTCGGATTGGCTCCAACTTGTGACAACTCCCATTTCTTGGGAAAACTCAGGTTTAGTACATACCATGCACTCAATCTCATTATGTGAATCAAGACACAGTTCATAGAACTGTCCAACCATCAGCGTGCTAACCGGTCTCACACAATCATCCTGAAACAAAGTCAACATGTGACCTCCCATGTCTCTAGAACACACTCATGCCAAAGAATCTTGTTGCTTCCGGATTCTCCATGACAAACCTCTGAACTAGCTTTACCTTTAGTTCATCAATACCCTGTATATGTAACCCTGCAACAAGTACATCATACAGTAATAGGATAATGTAGCTAATATTATCCAACCTGGTAAAGAGAAACACAATGATCAAACCTGCAGCTTATACAAGACCATATACCCTGATCTTCCATCTCACGTACCCATTTTTGCTCTTCTTCATCCTAAACATCCATTCGTCTCTCAGTGCTTACTTCCAGCTGGCAACTCTACCCAAAACACCTATTTGGTTCTCCTCCAAGGAATCACATCCTCATCCATGCCTAGCTCCCACTATTTCCTAGATCTACCTGTTCTGCTTCTTCAATAACTTCCTGGTCATATGCCATAAGTGAGCAACAAGTAGTGTAAAGAAGGGAAATGACGAATTTAAGAACTTACTTGCACCTTCAGTCCTCCATATGGGCGCTTGAGACTCCTTGACAGCTTGTTGTCCACCCAAAATTCATCTCAGTAACCGATGCCGGTCACATCTCAGTCTGCACTCGACCGATGTCGGTTTCCTGCGACTACCCCCTTGCCGACGCCGGTAGTTATCTGCCCTGAGTCACCGACGTCGGGCTGCACATAGCCGACGTCGGTCCCTGTCTGGACGCCGACGCCGATTTTTCTGCCGACGTCGGTCTCTGTGTTTTTCTGGTGAGACCTGACTTTTTCCCGCAATCTCTTTTTGGATCAAATCCTTGTCTAAAACACCCTTGCTCTGCTCAGAATTCTTCTGCATCTTGTGCTGAACTCTGTCCGTCACCTTCTCCTTGAAAACCAAGGCTTTCATGTTCTTGTCACTAACATCGGATTTCTCAAAAAACGTTACCTTCTTCATCTGCATACAGAAATCACGATCCATACCTTTCAAATCCGAAAGCATACCCTTTGACTCAAGAACAAGCATCTCCTTCTTATCTATGTGACCAAGCCTATTAGGCCACATCTCTGAATCTACAGCTGAAGTAGATAACCCAAAAAGAGAGTTAGTAATACAAGTAGATAGATAAAGCGTACCTACTTTCTTATCTCTAGCTACAACAAGTGTACCCTTGGTAACCTTCCAAGAGTCCGCTGTGAGAGTTACTGTGCAACCCTCATCACCCAAACTTCTAACAAAAATCAAATTCCGCTCCAGAACTGAGACATGCATGACCTCTTTTAACACCCATGTGTTACCTGTCTGCAGTTTCAGCTTCACTTTCCCTTTGCCAACAATCTAGCAAGGCTTACCATCCCCTACACAAATTTTTCCAAGGTCTCCCTGGACATACTCATGAAAAAATTCCCTATGTGGGGATGCATGAAAAGAGGCACCAAAATTTAAAACCCAAGATTCTACTTTATCCAAAGAACATACCAGAGCATCCCGTGCAGTGTAATCTGCAACATCTGCTTCTTCTTCATGTCCTTCATGCTGATCTTCACCTGATCTGCAATCTCTCTTTAAGTGCCCTTGCTTTCCACACTTCTAGCAAGTTATTCTGTCATACCTGGACTTGGATCTCTTGCCTATCTTGGACCTTGATCTCCCACGCTCTATCTTTTCTCTTTGTCTTCCTCTGCCTTCAACACTCAAAGCATTCCCTGATGATTCACCTGTGTTTTTCCTGCGTATCTCTTCATTCAAGATCACGCTCACAACATCATCCACTTTTAAGACTTTTAAAAGAGACACAGTATTAGAAACTGCCATTACCAAACCTTCCCAACTTTCAGGTAATGAACACAAGATTAAGAGAGCTCTGATTTCATCATCAAATACAATATTGACTGAACTTAACTGGTTTACCAAACCATGGAAATCACTAAGATGGCTATGAACAGATCCACCTTCCAACATTTGCAAATTAAATAAACGCTTCATAAGAAATACCTTATTAGAAGCTGAGGGTTTTTCATATAAATTTGCCAAAGATTCCATCAACTCCACTGTTGTCTTACACTGTGATAAGCTGAAAATCACAGATGATGCAAGACTCAATCTAATAGATCTCAGAGCCTTCCGATCAAGAACCTCCCATTCTTCATCTTTCATATCCGAGGGTTTGCAGTTAACCCCTCCCAACGGTAAGTACAAATCTTTTTGATACAGATAATCCTCAATCTGCATCCTCCACAATTGGTAGTTCTTGGCATTAAACTTTTTCATTCGTAGTTGACTGTCTTCTGCCATTGCTCAACTCCCACTCAAACAGAAACCCTGTGAGTAACCTGTAATCAAAACACACTAACCAGATCTATTCCAATCTGTTAGTATCCCAACCAACAGCTCTGATACCACTTTGTTGGGGGATCACAAGAACAATACATGTTCTGATCCCACTTTGTTAGGATCTTGCTTCTCAGAAAGAGCACAATATGATTACCAAATATAAGCAATTATAAATACGGAAATAACCAGAAATACAAGTAACTAGAATTCACCAATAGCACAGAATATGAGAGACAATACACTATCTTGTATTAACACTTTACAGAAAAGAATACAATAAAGAGCCGCCACACTCTTCCACCTTATAGAGGCTTCCCACACCTCAAGTGTACAATAATTCTTCTACAACACTCTCCTACCAAAAAACGGTCCCAACAACCAACTCACAAACAGAATTGGTGTTCACCTCTCCAACTAGTCAGTAATAAACCTGCCAGTTCACTAAGCACTCTAAAGTACTTCAAGTTGATCTCCCATGAACCTACAACCTGTAATTCAACAGACCATACTCACACATGTAGATCTCTTATGAGCTTGCAACAACCTGCAACTCAATGATCTTACACTTAGAAGGAACTACCTTGCCTTCCTTATTTTGTACCTATACAATACATGCCAATGGGTCTATAAATAGATCCCAGAGTTAAACAATAACTTAGACTCTTAATTTAGACAATTATCCTCGCAGCTCAAGACTCTAACTGGCCTTTACATGCAAACACTTCGTTCACTTAACTAACTGTCCGTGCAACGAACAGTTCTGGAACACACAGGCGACCGATGCCGGTCCCTGCTTGTCTGGTTTTGCCGACTCTCTGCCGTCGCCGGTGGCCTTCTGCACTGGTCACGACCGACGTCGGTCCTGCTGCCGACGCCGGTGCTCTTGGATCTCAGCAACCTTTTGTTCCTTCTGTTTGCAAAGAGTTGAAGCTTTTAGCTCCACAACTTAACAACTTTGGATTATGAAATTACTGTATTTCGATGTCGTATTTGTAAGCTCTCAAAACACCTACATGCTACATGCCCTCAGGCAAGATCACATCCATAAAAAAAAATGGGGTCAAAAAATACATATAAAAGGTGGAGTTTCCCTGAACAAGAGGAAGTGGTAGTAGATGAAACACAAAATGAAGGACAACAACAACGAATGGAATCAGAAAAAAATAAAACTGGAGAAATAGATACTCAACTAAAGGATATTGTCCGTGCTACAAGGAAGGAGAAGAAGATCAAGGTAACACTATGAAGATTGTTCCCTTGGAGACTCCGTTAGGGGGAGTGAAGAGAGGCCATGAATCGGGACTCTGAAAGGAGCGGATGACCAATTCGATTATGGATCCCTTTATTTCTAATACCCCACTTGATCAAGCTTCAGATCTTTAGATGGTCATGATTGAGCCCTTTTTAGGGGTGTGGCAGAATGTCAAAAAGAAGAAAGGCAAGAAGGGCAAAATAGAAGATTATCTGGGACATACCTCCCATTAATTTTTTTTAATTTTAAAGGCATATTTGTATGTTTCTTTTTTGTTTTGTTTCTCGGTTGACGCAGTTATGGTTTCCAAGGACTATTTTTCCTTTTCTAAGCTTATGGCTCTTTCTTGTTTAGCCCAATTTCTTTGTGGCTATCTTTTTACTGACATATTTCCATATATATATATATATATATATATATATATATGGAGAGAGTTGATGTTCGCTACTTTTAATTGACATGAATATTAATGGTTAATATTAGTGTTTTTTTCCGAAAATGGTGGGGAGCGTAACTTTGGCTTTAATTCAAATGTGAGTTTTTAGAGTATCTATTAAACTTCATTTTCATGATATAAATTGAACATCATCAATTTTGTAGTGCAAATGATACATTTGAATTAATAAAGCAAAATGCAATAATTAAAAATATATTTTTTGGTAGTAAAAAAATTTAAAAAATGGTGGAAAATGTAATCCCATGTGATTGATTCAAATCTTGACACAATGTACGTCGTTAAAGAAAAAACTGTCAAATTTAAAGCCTTTTTCCTTGCTAGTTTTAGTGTTAATCACGACATGACATACATAACATCATAACTAACACAATTTGTGTCCGGTAAAAATTATTATGTAATCTTGCATCAACGATCGTAAAACAAATTGGCACAAAAAGTGTCACAAATTTATGAAAAGTCTACTAGGGAATTACTCCTCTTTATTGGGGAAAGGGCTTCATGAATGACGTGGACCTTGACGGTGAGGGGAAAGAGGAGTTTCCCTAGGCTTTGGAGCGATGTCGATGAAATGATTTCTGTGATAGAGACCATTAAAGTCAAAGACTCGTGATTTGAAAAAGAAAATTTAAGTGTCAAAGACTCGTGAGTTTTAAAAATCATATTAGCTATTTTCGAAGTACTTGCCACGATTGGTCTAGGGTTTGCTTAAGTAGTAAGAGGGGCCCATGTACCCTGGGTTTGAGTAACTGGCGATAGGTTTGCCATCGTGGTATCCATAGTTTGGTTAGGGTTTACAACTAGGAACACATTGCTATGGTTATTTTGTTTGGTCCATCAACCCACAATTTTCCTACCATTGTTAGCCCCTATTTGGTGTTTACTTTGTTTAATCATGGCCTTTGTCGATGGATTGGCAATAGCCACAAGATGGCATTCCTTTATATTTTGGTTTAACGATTGATAGTGGAAACAAGTATTGGATAGGTTGATGGACATAACCCATTGGGTGAAACGTTGTAATCTAAATATTTAGGTTTCCTAGAAGTCTTGCACGAGGTCTATGTCACACGGATGCACCTTTGTGGTATGGCAACATAAAATTGCTTAGTTTCAAATCAAATAATGACCTAATGGGCTAACCAATTGTTCCATCAATGGCCACAATGATATAGGTAGACCAGGGAATTTCACTCATACTGGGACCTTGAACTTGGTTTTATCATAAATAACAAAGTCTCAGGGCCAGGGGAAATAAAATTAGAGAGCTCCTAACATAACAAGTGCCATGATTATGAATGGTGATGCAGTGTTCAAGGTTTTCAAACCAAAAAGGGAAGAATCCCTTAGTCAAGTTTTGCACTCATATGAGTTTAATACCATGAGGATACCATTGCATCCAAACCCAAATTTTCAACATTAATGCAAAGGGTATATGTCTTTTAAAATAACCAATGAGGGTATGTGATTTAAGCCACTAACATACTTTTTCAAACTGAGGAATATCCAACAAAACATCATGGGGATTATTTAGAGGAGGGGGTGCATTACCTCGTGAAATACTTTGTGAACAAACTTGCAAGCTTAATTTGACGTTGTTTCCACCTCGAGAACGAGTTGCATATGATGGTGCAAGTTCATGTGAAGAGTTCATTAAATATAAAAAATGCCCAAAGAGTAAATTTCCAAGCTAGAAATATAAAAATACTAATTAAAGCTAAGGAAAAAACTTATAAAGTTGAATAAAACAACAGTGGTGTGACAATAGGGTGAAAAACCTAGGACATATCGGATGTGACAAATACTCTAGAGCAAAGTCTATCACATGAAAGTGCTCTCTTTTCCAAACTTAAAAAAAATATCTCTTATCAAACAAGCTTTGTCACTCCCTTACACAGAGGTCCCATAGAGGGGGGTCACTCTTGTTTTTAATGAGCAAGGGGCTCCATGAAAAATAAAAGGCATGGAAATAGAGAAATTTAAAATCCTTTCCTAAAAGTAAGGAATAGGCAAGTTTTAAGGGGGGGAAGTTTAAGAAGTTGAAAAAAAGAAGCTGGAAGTTTCCCATAACTACTCCTATTTTGTAGGAATGCATTTTACCAAATGTAATTTAGTTAATGGAAAAATTTTGTTTAGACTTTTATTATATATAAAAAATATAACAATTTCAAATATTACCTCCTACATAATTATAACATACACATCAAATTTTTATGTCACCACTTTTACTACATATACTCTTAAAATTACTCTCCAATATACCCCTAAAATTACTCTGCAACACCTACTAAGAAAATTTAGAAGCCCCCACTTCCGTGAAACCACTTCCTTAAAGTAGCTTCTATTGATATAGGTATATCACTATTTTGATTTGTTTTGTCATATGATTGGAATTAAAAAAGAGTTTGAACTCCTTTCCTAGACCTATCAATAGGATTCCTAATGGAATTCTATCTTTGGAGGGATCATGTGGTTCAAGAGGATAAGGAGGAACTGTATCTGTTTATGAATTAAAATAAAGTTTACGAGGTGTTCTTTTTATAAAGTTTTATTATTATTTTAACTTTAATGTTGCGATAAGATAATAATGAAATACAAAAGACGTATTCTTGAACGAAGGTATGGAGCCCACTATCGTGTGAAAAGACTTTTGTTGGTCCATTTTGGTGGACCTCCCCTATGCAAGGCAGTGAGTTGTGGAGACTACATGCCTCTGCCACTTGATTGGGGAAGGAATTAGTGTTTTATTGGCTACTTTTGAAACCATGTTTGATGGGTCGGTGGCATTTGATCCTTCCTCAAAAGAGCCCTCTTCTTAGATTGTTCAACGTCCCAAAGCTTCTCTGCCTCCACCCCTCTTTAGTGTTGTTCGCTATGCTTGATTTTCTCACTTACCTCGTGATATGCTTTTTAATCATGTTGTTGTATAACCGTGTTTCACTGATATTTTTGATATGTTATTATAAGTTATAGCTTAAATCACAAACTGTTAGACTAATCAATCACCTTTTTGTTGTAACTATTTATATAATATTATTTTGATATAAATAATTAGTATATTAATGAGATCCAATAAAATATGAAAGAAGTAATTTCAATTGGAGATTGTGTTTGTCTTTACACTCTTTTAAGTTTGGCTTGTTACATTAAAAAACATACGCTAAGTTTAGATATACATCATAAGAAAAAGGCCCAAGTTGCAACTATATTGAATTAAGAATGTGAAAATATTATAAAGTTAATTTTAAATATAAAGAATAACTTTAACATCATAAGAAAGAGGCTCAAGTTATAGCTATATTGAATTAAGAATGTGAAAATATTATAAAGTTAATTTTAAATATAAAGAATAAATTTAAGTTATTTATTTATTCATTTCTAAGTTGAATTTGCATCAATTACCCTGTAAATGTAAATCTACATCAAAATACCAACCAGAAATGCTTGGTAAGGTACTTCTAAATTTGAGGAAAGGGGAAATGTAGAATAGATTTATTTAGAATCTGCTTTTTCTGGTATACTTTAGGTCTTTCTATTATGATAAATATCATTAAACAAATAAATTTTAATTAAAAAACTTATATTTAACCCTCAAATTGATTTAAATCATTAAAATTATTATTTCAAAAAAATTATATCACTCCTGTCAACATAAAACAAAACTCTTAATAAATATAAATAAACCTTTTTCCTATTAAAAAAATCATAAAAAATAGGATTAAGAAACTTACAAAAACAAAGGTCAAAAACGTATAGGACCATCAAATTGAAATCTTGTAAGATCAGAAGCTTTATTCATATTTCACAGAACTAAACTCTTGTTAACACTCTTGTTGAAGTAAAAGCATCATCCATATCTACAAAGCTTGAGACAAAATACAATCCTAATTATAAAAGTATTATCATTTACCCTTTATTTATCAAAATATAGCAACACAATAATCAAGTGAATCATTGAAAATGGGGCAACTTTGTAAACCCTAGAAACACATCACTCAAACAGATTATTTTCCCAATATTTCTGGATAGATCCCATATTTCCTGCATAGTATCAAATCAAGTCCAGATAAAATAAGGAACCATTCATGAGGAAACCATAGCTAAACACAAACCAACCATATCTACCATTTTAGATAATTTCATAGACAAATATTATTGCCATTAAACTCCTCAGCATTCATAAAATGGTGCATTGAATTAGGATGACAAACAAACAAAACTACTGGTTCTCATCTTATAATGTACTTCCCAAATCATAAAAATAAAACATTAAGAACAGACTAACGTTATTACAAATCTTAACCTTCTAGAAAACATATTATATCTGCTTTCACACATCATTGTTCAGGAGGCCTTGAATCTCTTAGAAGGCCTTAATCTCTGCAAAAGAACTAAGAAACACACAGAGCTCCATTTCTTCTTTAAAGTGGAAACCAACCTAACAAGAAGCATAAATACATAATCATTAGACAGGCTTCAAATGTTAAGATATTAATCCTCCCTAGCCCCCTTCAGGACCAGGTCCAGTGGCATTTTTATTAGGGGAATCTGATTGCTCTTTATTTTTCTTCTTGGCTCTCATAAAGCAAAAGCAGGAGCAGCAGGGCAACTGGAACAAGAACTTCATTCTTATGAATCTACAGAACCCTCTCAATTATACCTACACCCTTCTAACAACAAGAACAACCAAATTTATCTTAAAATCTCTGAATTTAAGATAACAACAACCAATTCTATACACAGTTTGTTCCCAGAAATCTCAATTTCAATTTTATCTTATTTTCCTTATCTTCTTCTCTACAGATCTGTAATCTAACCACACCAAAAAAAAACCCTAAGGGCTGAATAAACTTCTAACCTCGAAGGTTTCCAAAGATCCGCCCAATGCCAGTTATCTTTCTTACAAAAGAACTGCAACACTGCTTTATAGAAACCCAATTCATGAACTATAAACATACCCAACAAAAAGACTCCGTACCTCCTAGAATATTATTGCACAACCCGATCACTAGAATCACTTTGCTTCAAAGGAACCATTTTTTTAATCTCTCCAGTACAACATAATTATTTTCCTGCCTAAGGTAGGTTTCAGCTTTTCTATGGCAAAGCAAGATTCCATTCCTATGGGCATAACACTAGATAAGCCTAAGTATAATACTCTACATGCTTCTGAGATTCCATTCCAATGAGGATAACACTAGATAAGCATAAGTAAAATACCCCACATGCTTTTTACCATGGATGAATTGCTGCATATTTCTCAATATTTTACACTCCCTCAGAGAAACAAGTCAATATTGATCTGTAGATATGTCAATTCATGCCAGGCAATGATGTAAAGGTTGATGTGGAATCTATGAGCAGAGGAGCACTACTGAGTGAGGCTATTGGCTGCTTTGTTTTGAGGGGCCCTTCACTCTGAATTTTACAGCGCAAAAGAGCACTTTCTTGCTTTGGGAATCATTGAGGAAATTGTGATGGTAAAAATGTCCTTAAGCATGTAGATTTATCTGAACCAAGAGATCATGTCAATGTTAATGGATTGAAACCATTTATGCATCAAGTGATATAAGGGAAATAATTTGTTAGGTTGATTGTTAGTTTATAATGATAGTAGGAGGTGGTGGTGGAGTGTAACGTGTGAGAGTTGTTAATAATTAATGGGCTTTTTAAATTTGATGTTTTACAAGTAGTTTCGATCTTAAATTTGGTGTTCATCTGATTATCATATTAAAGAAGATCAAATAATTATAATATCTTAAAGATACAATAAAATTTGAATCAGTGTTTTTTTCTCGGGATAGAGTTTTCCAATCCAATAGAATAATATATTTAAATTGAGGTTATTTATGAAAAGTCTTCTAAATCAATTCCAAACATCTTTCATATAAATGTATTTAAGATAATGAATATAAAACTCCTCACAATTATCACCCTCAAAATCTTATATTCATTTTCATGAAAATATCACAATTAGTATTTAAGATATCTACTAATTTATTTATTTTTAATATAATTAAATTATATAAATATTGATATTTTTGTTTAGTATACTACAATATGTTAAATCAATGACTGTAAAATTATTAAGTTAGAATGAATTATTATTCCCATATAACATATCATTACACTTACCAAATCAATTATAATCTTTTAAATAAAAATATATTTTTTCATAAATCATATTTATATTTCAATGGTTGTAAGGCTCAAGAAAAACCAAAAGAGGGTTGTCTTTTAGGGTTTTGGAAATAAATGAGCAGAGTCCAATCCTAACCACCTCTGTCATGTAGGGAATCGAGGGAATCAAATAATGTGTATATATAGTCAAATTTAACAGCTATGGCACATGCAAGGGTATCATTGTCAGATATTTTATGATAATTTACTGTTATTTAGGATGGGACACTTTATAGCGATAAAGCAAATTTCCAAATTTTTGTCCTTGTTGAGAAAAAGTTCATTATTAAAGTTGCTACTGGGTTCACTATAGAAAGGACCCATGCTTTAAAATAATAGTGTGTGAGCTCATCATATCACTTTTATTTTAAATATTATTTATAAAGGGTAAAAAATTCGTGATTATTATAATTTTTATTTATGATTTTTTATTAAAGATTTTTCAAATTTTATTTATAATTTTTTTTTTTTTTTTTTTTAATTTGTCATTTTCGTAATTGTATAAGAGAAATAACGATCGTTTCAAATAAGATATGTTGTGAATAATAATTTCTTACATAATAATTACGTGGTTTTTAAGAAATTCAAAGGGAAAGAATAGGAACCTTACTTTAAATTTATGAATATTTATTCTTGGAAAGTTAGGTTTGAGTGACCTAGCCCATGAATACATAGGCCATTATTAGAGATTTTCAAAGATAAAAGTATTTTGCCTATAACTAAAAGTTTATATTATCGAATTATTAAATCAAGCTGTAGCTAGGGTCATTTGGTCAAACGTCTTGTGTCATATGTTATGCCATAAAGTTAGTTGTAGTGGCACTATTACTTTGCTTTATCTAAAGTTAGCCTTATATGCAATGGAATGAGGCGTTGAACCTACCAACCAAGTTATTTTGA
The DNA here is from genome assembly GCA_037957365.1 of Torreya grandis. Taxonomy (NCBI): domain Eukaryota; kingdom Viridiplantae; phylum Streptophyta; class Pinopsida; order Cupressales; family Taxaceae; genus Torreya; species Torreya grandis. Next base: position 5,461,971 of record JARHVA010000176.1, read on the forward strand.
TGGTCTTTGATTATGGTGTGCATTCTTTGGGCCTCATCAATATTTACACCTCCAATGACATGGCGAAGTGTGTGATGCTTTCACAGTGGCTAATGGATGAATTATAACAATCAATATGAGAGTCCAAGGAAGACAAAAAAGGCCTCCTTCTCCTACATTGGTGTGCTAGTGAGTGAGAGGCTTGGTTATATGTGAAGAGTAAATAAGGGGTCTTTGACTGCAATCTTCATCGTTGGAGATCCTCGCTCACTCCATGGTTCATTGGGTGTAACAAGCTTTGAGGGCCATAGAAGGTTTTGAAACGCCTTGATTGTACCATATTGGTGGAGCATAATACATTTTAATTTTCCTAATGTTTTGATCGACTATGAAACATTATTTCTAAAATTGTAATGTTTAACCATCATCTAATCATATTTCGCATCAAATGGTAGGATCCACACATAAGCATTTATTGAAATCAATTATGCCTCAATACATCACATTCGCAACATGAATCTACTCTCAATCATATCCAAAGGGTATGGAATCTCATTCTATGTATGATATCAAAGTTGGATTGATTAGTGGTCAAAGACCATTATACCCATGTCTCGTCATTTTAGTAGACATATAGCTGGTCCATTTTAGATGATAAGTTCATGAAGCCACTACTAAGGAACTTTCTCCTATATCTGATGAGCTTGAGCTAGCTCCATTCGATGAAGATTTACAAATGCAAGTTGCATTGCTTCACAAAAAAATCAGAGTCGTTGAAGCCTTTGTTTCTGTAGGATCTCAAGTTGGATCTCAAATACATTACCTCAAAATTGGAGATAGGTTTTCAAAGGATTTTTTCAGTACCTTTGTCCATGACATCATTTCAACAAATAAAGGTTGTGAAAAAGGTTGTAAAAAGGACTCATTAAGTTTCCCACCATCATGCATGCCTTTTTGGCCCACTACAAGCAAGTTTTCACTATTCAAGTCTCTAATTCTGAGTAGGCTAAAGCCATTGAAAAATGTTTAAAGTGTGGTTCCCTGTAAGTTGTCAAAAGCTCAACGAGTAGCTTATGATGTAAATCTTTCCATTGATGCACTTCAAGATGTGATAAAGCCTTGGGAATTAATAGATTCCCTCGTGAATTTTATCATATTCTTTGTGATATTGTTGAGCTTGACCTCCACAAAGTCTATCTTAAGTTCATCATAGAAAACTCAACAAGCAAACAAATTAATAAGGGAAACATCAAGTTTATCCCTAACGCCAAGGACTCGAAACTCATAACCAATTGGAGGCATATCAGTATCCTCATTATTTATCATAAGATCATTGCCAAAGTTTTGGCCCTTTGGCTATAAAATCTACTTCTACTCATCATTCACCCTAAACAAATGAGCTTCATTCATGACATGTGCATTTTAGATAACATCATTGTTGTTTGACAAGGCATGGAGTGGGCTCATTGTACTTAGTTGTAGACATTTAATTTTGGTGCAAGGCTTGTTATAGCAATTTTTTTAGTATTTTTTGTGCATATGGATCATTGGTTTGAATTAAGGTCTTATTGGCCCTTGTTTATGCATTTTCATCTCTCCCCCTCTTCTCTATGTGATCATGTGCTCTTATTTTCTATTTTTATTTTACTCATTTTATACTTGCAAATATGTTTCTTTATTCTACCTATATTTTATGTTGTTTTTTCCTTTGGGATAGATTTGTCAACCAAAATTTGACTGTTGAATCTACCTTAGGAAGTTTTGATGCCACCAAATGTGCCCCTTATCTTTTTATGGGCCCTTTAACCTTTCATCATGTCCTTTCGATGTTTGGACTTGTGTATGTCAATTTTGTGCTTTTTCTTGCACTACGATATTAAGGGTGTTTCACACCTCAAATTGAGTCAAAATTGCACCATAAATCAATGGTTTTTTATTTTTTTACACCAAAAATTTGAGGAAATTATGTTGTATTTTGTGGCACAAAGTTGACGTGACTAGACATTTTTTGTGTGCCCTATTTGTGTCGCATTTGTAATGTTTTTCCTCACTTGCACTACAATGTGGGTCGTGTTATCACCAATGTTGTGCCATATTTATGCCGAAAGTTGAATATATATATATATATATATATTATTATTTGTGTGTGTGTGTGTCAGAGTGTGTGAGACATTATATATTATATTACTATTTTTATTTTATTTTTTGTCAACAACAAAAAGGGGGATATTGCCCATCTATTATAATAATAGTCAAAATCCTAAGGAGTTTAGGTACAAAAAGATCAAGCTTTTCAAGTAAAAGCATCATAAGTTTAGATTGAAAGCAAAAAACTAAGTACATCACTATGTCCAAATGCAGAAAGATAACACATCATCAAAGCACTAGTCTACATTCTCCTCACTATACTTTGAACTCATTACAATCGGATCTCTTTTACGTTCTTCATCTTCCATGACTAAGTCAATGAGAGATGTTACCAAGTGAGAGTCCTTGAACTAAGAAATGGCAATACTAAGCTTGGTGCATATTGCATATAACTTTTCTCCTTTCGAAACTTCATCCACAACAAGAGTCTTTAAGAGCACCTAGATCTGGTTTAGTCTGTCACCTAAGCATCATAAGATTAGATTAAAATTAAAAACTAAGTACATTAATATGACCAAAGGTGAAAACATAAAACATCATCAAAGCATTAGTATACATTCTCCTCACTATACTTTAAACTCATTACAATTGTATCTCTTTCACTCTCTTCATCTTCCATGACTAAGGCAATAAGAGATGTTACCAGGTGGACTCCTTGTACAGAGAAGTGGAAATATTAAGCTTGGTACAAATTTCTGTTGGGGATCAACCAACAATGTTGATTACAATGTGAAAGCAATAAAACACGGAATTAACTAGAATGATAATTAACTAGAATGATAAATAGCAAAGAACAAGAGATACAAGAAACCACCCTGAAAACTTGTATTAAACTCTTTACAGAAGGAATACAATTGAAGAAACTTCTTTTCTTCCACACCTCTCTCAGATGTACAGATCTCTATCTAGATCTCTTTCCCTCAAGAGCTCTCTCTCTCAATTACAATCAACTCCAACAACCTGGAATGATTCACATATACAATTATGTACTGTTCAATTCAACATTCTACTACAATAAGCTAAGAAGATCTATCCTATTATATAATAATTAGGAAACATGAGCATACAACTACAGCCATCAGATGCACCTCCTAATCAAGGGCTCTAAACAGTCTTACTAATAATAAAGATGCGGACTTAAGACCAACACTTAATCCTAACATGCAAACACTCTGTTCTGTCCACGAAAATAGCTTTTTGGACGCACAGGTAACCGACGTCGATTCCTGCCTGTTTGCCTGTGACCGACGTCGACCGATCCATGACTGACGCCGGCATCTCCTGGTCTGTTCCTGATCGATATCGGTTTCTCCTGACCGATGCCGGTGACTGTGTAAACCTACAACTTTGCAAAAATGCTCCTTTGGTGAAGCTTTTAGCTCCACACCTTAACAATCTCCCACTTGGAGATAAACAGCTGCACCAGTACCTGTACAACAACATCTTCTAGCTCCTCCATCTTCAACTCAATCATGAAGACCAACAGAAATTCAATGAATATTCAACTTCTCCTTTGTTGCCGGCTTGGTTAGCATATCTGCAGGGTTCTTATCTGTATGGATCTTCTCCAGCTTCAACTCACCATCCTCCAATACCTGTCTTATGAAGTGGTACCTAAGCTGTATATGCTTTGTTCTTGAATGAAAGGCTGCATTCTTAGCCAAATGAATTGCACTCTGATTATCACTATACAATCTGCAAATCTCTTGCTCCTTTCCTAGCTCTTCCATGAACCGTGTCATCCATATCATCTCTTTGCTAGCCTCTGTGACTGCAATATATTCTGCTTCTGTAGTTGACAAGGCAACAACCTTCTACAACTTTGATATCCAGCTAACCGCCGTTCCACCAACAATGAAAACATAACCTGTGGTGCTCCTCCTGCCATCCAAATCACCTGCCATAACTGAATCTACATAACCATGTAGAGAAGTATCTAAACCTCCATAGCACAAATGCCTACTGCTGGTTCCTCTCAGATATCTAAGGATCCACTGAACTACTTTCCAGTGTTCCTTTCCTGGATTGGCCATATACTTACTTACAACTCCCACTGCTTGGGCAATATCCGGTCTAGTACGTACCATTGCATACATTAAACTCCCTACTGCGGAAGAATATGGAACTCTACTCATGTACTCTACCTCATCATGTGAATTAGGACATTGTTCTTTACTCAACTTAAAATGTCCAGCCAAAGGTGTGCTTACCGGTTTTGCATCCTGCATATTGAACCATTTCAACACCTTGTTCACATAATCCTCTTGAGACAAAATCAACTTGTGATTTTTCCTATCTCTCTTAATGCTCATGCCAAGGATTTTCTTTGCTGCTCCCAAATCCTTCATGGCAAACGTGTGAGCTAATTTCACCTTAAGCTCAGAGATATCTTGCATGTGTGATCCTGCAACCAACATATCATCTACATACAACAACAAAATAATATATCTACCATTATTCAATCTCTTAAAATACACACAATGGTCAAATTGACACCTACTGTAGCCATGCTCAGTCATAAACCTGTCAAATCTCAGATACCATTGTCTAGGAGCTTGCTTGAGGCCATACAAGCTTTTCTTCAATTTGCACACTAATTTTTCCTTACCTTTGACCTCAAATCCTTCCGACTGATCCATATATATTTCTTCATCCAAATCTCCATGAAGAAATGTTGTCGTAACATCAAGCTGCTCAAAATGCAAATCCTCAATAGCAACTAAAGACAATACAGTCCGTATAGAAGTCATTTTAACAACAGGAGAAAAAATCTCACCAAAATCAATACCTGGTTTTTGTGCAAATCCTTTCACTACCAATCTAGCCTTATATCTCATCTGTCTGTTCTCACCTTCCTTCAATTTGTAGGTCCATCTGTTCTTCAGTGTCTTCTTTCCTGTTGGCAACTCAACCAAATCCCATGTTTGGTTCTCTTTCAAGGACTCCATTTTCTCAACCATGCCACGCTCCCACTGATTCTTGGATTCTACTTGTATTGCTTCTTCAAAACTCTCTGATTCTCCACCATCAGTAAGCAATAAATAGAATAATGAAGGGGAATATCAAATTGGAGGTTTACTTACCCTTTCTGACCTCCTGATGGGCATCTGAGACTCATTCACAACACACTGTCTGCCCAAATTCTCTGACAGTGACTGACCTTGGTCACTTCCAGGCCTGTAACTAGCTGATGTCGATTCTCCCTGGCCGACGTCGATTCCTGTCCTGCCGATGTCGATCACTGTATGACCGACATCGATTTATGTTCTATCGATGTCGGTTCCTGCCTGGCCGATGTCGGTCTCTGTGTTTTCCTGTTTGTGATTAATTTTTCCCGCGAGCTCATTTTGGACCGTCACCTCGTCCAATTCTCCATTGCTCTGCCCAAATTGATTCAGCTTCCTCAGCTGATCACTATACATCACTTTTTCATTGAAAACAACATCACGGCTCCTAATTATCTTGTTAGTTCCTAGATTCCAAAACCTGAATCTGAAATCATCAGAGCCATAGCCAATAAATGTGCACCTCATAGACTTAGCATCCAACTTCTTTCTATTTTCCTTATCAATGTGCACAAAGGCTTCACAACCAAAAACTTTGAGAAATGAGAGATCTACCTTTTTACCTGTGCATGCCTCTTCTGGAATTCCACCATCTAGAGCTATAGAGGGTCCTCTGCTAATCAGGTACACTGCAGTGTCAACAGCTTCTACCTAAAACTCTAAGGGCAAACCAGCATGCAATCTCATACACTTTGCACACTCCATTATTGTTCTGTTCATTCTTTCAACAACTCCATTTTGCTGAGGTGTCCTTGGAACTGTCCTTTGCCTGTAGATTCCATGCATATAACAATACCAGTTGAACTTGTAACTGCAGAACTCACCACCATTGTCAGATCTCAGGCACTTCAATCTTCTGCCTGTTTCATTCTCAACCATACCTTTCCAAATCTTAAAAGTCTCAAATACATCAAATTTCTTCTTAATACAATAAACCCATACCTTTCTTGTAGCATCATTTATGAACGAAACATAGTACTGTGATCCTCCAATAGAAGCAACCTGAGCCGGTCCCCACACGTCTGTGTGAACAAGCTGCAACTTATGCTTCTTCTTTGTTGACCCAGTCTTGAAAAAACTCACTCTCTTCTATTTCCAAAAAACACAGTGCTCACAAAAATCCAAATCTATGCTTTTCAAATCTGAAAGCTTACCTTTTGACTTAAGAATAGACATTCCCTTCTCACTCATGTGGCCGAGCCTAGAGTGCCACAACTTTGCATCCACATCTGAAGTAGATAACACAGAAGGAGAATTATTAGTAACACAATTACATAAATAGAGAGTACCTACTCTCTTACCTCTGGCCAATACAAGTGCACCCTTGGTCACCTTCTAAGATTCAGCTGTGAAAGTTACTGTACAACCCTCATCCCCTAACTTTCCTGCAGAAATCAAATTTCTCTTCAAGATGGGAACATGCATCACATCTCTCAACACCCATGTGTTGCCATTCTGCATTTTCAGCTGCACTTTTTCTTTGCCAATAATTTTACAAGGCTCATCATCCCCTAAATACACTATTCCAAAATCTCCATGGACATAGTCACTAAAATATTCTCTATTAGGGGTAGCATGAAAAGATGCACCGGAATCTAAAACCCAAGATTCTATATTATTATGCAAAGAGAATATAAGAGCATCTTATGCAATACCTACAACCTTTGCTTCTTCTTTTCCTTCGTGCTGATTGTCCTCCTTAGGCTTTGACCAACAATCTCTGCTTATGTGCCCTATCTTTCCACAATTCCAGCATTGTGGCTTCCTGCCATTTCTGGATTTGGATCTACCTCTCACCTTTGACTTAGACCTTGATCTCCCTTTCTTGCTCTTCTCTTTTTGCCTTCCCCTGCTCTCAAAACTTAAAGCGTTCCCTGATGTTTCCTCTGTGCTTTTCCTACGAATTTCTTCATTCAAGATTTCACTAACAACATCCTCTACTTTTAAAATATTTGAAGCAGATGCAGTATTACTAATTGCCATTACTAAGCTATGCCAGCTTTTAGGCAAAGAACATAATATTAAAAGAGCTTTAATTTCATCATCAAACACTATTTTGACTAAACTTAATTGATTTACAATTCCATGGAAATCATTTAGATGATTAGAGACAGATCCACCTTCCTGCATATGCAAATTAAATAACTGCTTCATAAGATATAATTTATTTGAAGCTGAGGGTTTTTCATACAAATTTGCTAAAGTAGTCATTAACTCTACCGTAGACTTTGCCTGTGATAAATTGGATATCACAGTAGATGCCAAACTCAGTCTTATAGACCCCAGAGCCTTTCTATCAAGAACTTCCCATTCTTCATCATCTTCTTTGCAATCCCACCTAACAGTAAGTATAGATATTTTTGATACAAATAATCCTCTATCTACATTCTCCAATGTTGATAATTTTTGCCATTGAACTTCTCCATTCTCAGTTTACTTTCTTCTGCCATTGCTTCTCCCACTCAAATAGAAATCCCTGCAGAAACTCCTGTGAGTACCCTGTAATCAATACACACTAACCAGATCTGAAACACCTGTTAGTCAACCTGAGCTCTGATACCACTTGTTGGGGATCAACCAACAATGTTGATTACAATGTGAAAGCAATAAAACACAGAATTAACTAGAATGATAAGTAACTAGAATGCTAAATAGCAAAGAACAAGAGATACAAGAAACCACCCTAAAAACTTGTATTAAACTCTTTACATAAGGAATACAATTGAAGAAACTTATTTTCTTCCACACCTCTCTCAGATGTACAGATCTCTATCTAGATCTCTTTCCCTCAAGAGCTCTCTCTCTCAATTACAATCAACTCCAACAACCTCACATATACAATTCTGTACTGTTCAATTCAACATTCTACTACAATAAGCTAAGAAGATCTATCATATTATATAATAATTAAGAAACATGATCATACAACTACAACCATCAGATGCACCTCCTAATCAAGGGCTCTAAACAGTCTTACTAATAATAGAGATGCGGACTTAAGACCAACACTTAATCCTAACATGCAAACACTCTGTTCTGTCCACGGAAATAGCTTTCTGGATACACAGGTAATCGACATCGGTTCCTGCCTGTTTGCCTATGACCGACGTCGGTCGATCCATGACCGACGTCGGCATCTCCTGGTCTGTTCCTGACCGACGTTGATTGCTCCTAACCGATGCTGGTGACTGTGTAAACCTACAACTTTGCAAAAACGCTCCTTTGGTGAATCTTTTAGCTCCACACCTTAACAATTTCATCTAGTTTTTCTCCTTTCAAAACATCATCCATAGTAAGAGTGTTTAGGAGCACCCAGATCTAGTCTAGTCTATCACCCAAGCAGAACCTTGACTGTTCAATATCTTCATGTAAAACATGTGTGTTGTTGGTAGTATACAACAATGTTTTCACCCCAATAAGTTGAGCACATTTTAGAGTGTCAAGTTTAGGTGTTGATTGTCTAGGGTCTTTCATGGCTTGTAGGATGCAATCCACAAAAGCACTTTTTCCTATCATCACATTGCTAACTAAGCCCAAAACAAGTTTTTGGCCATCCACTTCAAAATATTTTCATCTTTGATTCCCTGTATCAAGGTTATTTTCTAGAAATATAGAGCTTCTTTAGTAATAATTTGAGTGTTTTTGTCAATCAAAACCAAGTTGCATTAAGGAGTTGTTACAATTTAAGGTCATTTACTAGCCCAAGAAAAGAGTTTTGGATGTCCTCTAGTGAATATATGTTAATCATGGTGGCATTCATCTCCTTGACAATGTTAAGAACAAATTCTTTTCCCCTACTATGTATGGAACCAACTTCAGCCATGAGTGTATTAAAGAATAAACTGAAAGAGAGAAAAAAAATTCATGCCCTTAACAATATGTAAAAAGCATATAGAATGATTTTGAAAAAAATTAATTCATAGTTTTCCAAGTTACATTCCTTCCAAATAACCTCTTTGTAGAAATAGTATTCAAACAAAAGCATAGATTTTGAAACCTCAATAAATTCTAGAATTCCATGAAATGCAAGATGAAGATGCCTAAGGTTTTCAAGAAACCAAGGAAATGACCCATCTTAAACCAACTAACCCAAAAAACCAAAATCCATATAGATAGAGGATAGGATTCAAACTATCGACATAGTTTCCATGTAACATAAACCACAACAAAGAGAGATATATCAAACTTTATCTGCAAGAGTATTTATGTAAGATAACAAACTAGATTAAGAAGATTACATTTTCCTCATTAACCAAACAAGGGTAAACAAAAATCCAGTCATCTTCTATCTCAATATTGTTCACTAAATCAAATAAACTTCCCTTATCGATTCCAACTCCATAAGGCATCTAAACAGTCCAAACAAAGCAAATAAAAGAAAAGAGGGCATACTTATGGGAGACCCTTGAGACCACCACACCAACCATCACTTGCCAAGAATGGAAAGAGTGGAGACAAAGGATGAGCCTTAAGGCTCCGCAAACGTGCCAATTCTACCATCACTCTTAATATTTGGGTGGATCTTGAGATTAATATAAAAGTGTAAAAGTTAATCTCCCCATTCAAAATCACAATTAATATCATGATTGGTATCTGAGGGATGCATTTCCTTGTCAACTAAGGTTCTAATATTTCTCTTAAGGAGAGGAGGGGTCATAATTTTTAAGGATTGTCATTTCGATTTGAGACCCACACCAACATTGGCGAGATGGTCTATAACTTGATTACTCTCATGTTGGATGTGAATGAAAGCATACTTAAAATTTCTAGGAGGCAATTGAAATTTTCTATTACATTGGAGAGTTGCCAATTTTGGATGCTTCCCTTGCTCAGAGCCTCTGAGATCACTCTTGAATCTCCTTCAATATCTAATTTAGTCTGATTGTTGTTTAGGAAATCTTTTAGACCTCTCCAAAGTGCTTTCACCTAAGAAAAATTATTGATACACTTTCTTAAGGCTTCACAATAGCCAAGAATGGGTAATCCTTTGTCATTTGAAAAGATGTCTCTAGTTCTAACCTATCATGGATTTCCTTTTACAACCCCATCAAAATTTAACTTGATAATTATGCCTTGTGGAGGAGTCCACCTAATTTGTGAGCTACCTTTACTAATTATGCCAACCCTTATAGTAAAGACCCTAACAAGAGTTCTTTTCCAAAGCTCGAAGGAAGAAAAATCTTCTCAGAAAACATTTCCTTCTTTTTGGGGCCATGTAATCAAAAGTTATTTGTTGACTTTAATATGGTAGTCAAGACTGTGTCTTCATCCTTTATTTCCCTTTTGAATATTCTTTTATTTCTTTCAAGCCAAAAAATCTAGTAGACTAAAGTTACACTGGAATTCTAAATCCACGGTAGTGAAGGAGATTTGAGATTTACTAACTAGGCAAAGCCAAGGTATTTGACATTTTAAAGTAGAGCGTTTGAAAGGTTGAACGTGAAAGAAAGAGTTCCATATTTGGTGCTAAAAATGACAATGCAGAAGGAGATGGTTAGTATATTCTTTATTTTGTTTGCACAAAACACACCAAGAGGATCTTGAAAGCCTTTCTTCATTAAATAATCTATCTTATCCCAACATGTTGTCCAAAGAAAGGCATTAGATTTGGGAAGAGAGTACCAAACTAGATCTTTTTTTAGGGAAAAGAATCAAAGACCTACAATTCTGTAGAAATATGGACTTTGTAACCATTTTTCACATTGTAGTTTCCATTCTAAGACCCCATCGAAACGAACTTGTCTTCTTGTTTTGGAAAATGGAAATATCTAAGCATATTTAAGAGTGTTGCTTTATCATGTCTTGAAGATGATATAAAATTTGTAGGTCTTGCCATCCATCACTGTTATTATTGAAGAAGTCATTGTTAGGAATGAGTATTTCATGTGAATATATTTATTAATCTAACAAGTGTGTGAATTAATATTTAGTATGTATGATGAAATTTTATATATCTCATTATTATTATCGAAAGTTTTTATATATATTATTTTAACAACACATTAATACAAACGTAATGAGAATATATCGAGATTGTTGATATGATCAAACTCTTTGATAATAGAAGTTTAAACACTATATATAAAATAAATAAATATAATATAAAATTATTATTATATTGTGAAAAAGTTTATCGTATACAACAAATAAGACATGAATAAACTCTGACCAAATTTTAGTATCAGAGCAATAATTATTTTGTCTATCTATGGATGCTTAATTAGTTTTGAGGGGAAAACATAATTCTATTTGCCCTCTACACGATATTTTTCTTTTGAAGATAAAAGTTAGTTTGAATGTTTGTTTTTCATGCGTAAATTGCCTGCAAATCATTTCGGCACCATTAGCAGCTGTTAGCGTCTCATTTACGTACCATCTTGAATGTTAAAAGGACTTTTTAAATCTTTTGTTATTTGTTATGATCGAGTCGTGCTCATTAGCTTTAGTTTTAGTTAATAGTTTGTTGGTTTAATATTTATTTAATTCATTCATATATGGTCTTGTAATGGAGGTAATAGAGGTACGAGGTCTAATAGCAATCTCTCGTCAATCATTAATAATAAGGTTGCATTATGTTATAGTGACACTAGTTTTCATTTTTATATTTTGTTGTGGTGTGCAAAAATAGATTATTAGTGTGATAATATTTATGGAAGATACATATTTCAAGAAACTCATTTTTTGAGGACGTGAAGTGATTTGAGGTAAATTCAACATGAATAGTTGTCTAGATAGTTAGGGAGTTTTGGAATTTGGGAGTTTTAGGATTATGAAGTCTAATCCAGAAACTCAAAAATTCAACTCGGGAGCTACACCTTTATGAAGGTTATAAGATAGCTTGATGGAGTTGTCCCTGGTCCAAAGATTATTTGCAGATAGAAGTTTTTAAAGAATGTGTGATTCTTTTCTCTCGTGTTCACACTATGGGGGATAATATTGGGAATTAGTGTTTCATAAGAGTACATTTGTTAATCTAATAAATGTGTGTGAGTTAATATTTAGTATCTAGGATGAGATTATATATCTCTCATTATTAATATCGGAGGTTTTTATAATAAGTGTGTTGTTAAAACAACACACTAATATAAACATAAAGGAGAATATATTGGGATTGTTCCTTGATAGTAGAAGTTTAAACTCTATATGTACGTGTGTACAATGAATAAAATATAATAGAAGATTATTATTATTGTGTGTTTACATTGTGAAGAATTTATCATGTGCAATAAATAGTTCATGAGTAAACTCTGACCAAATGTTACAATCATTGACATATATGTCAATTCTATCAATAAAACTAAGATTGCAAATTATTCAACTAAGTCAAACTGCTTAATGGAGAAGGATTGACCCATACTTCAATCCATAATTTTTCTTTGTTACCTTTTTCCATGTTCCATCGTAAATGAGGTCTTAAGATGCTTAAGCTTTGCTCATCAGAGTTTAAATGTGAGAACCTTTCAATTGTACATTGATAGTGAAATTTATTTCAAGAGTCATTTTTATAAATATTTCTTTCTAAAAAATTTACTCCAAAGGGACTAATGTTCATAATACAGTCTCTAGGGCAGTGTAACCCCTAAGTCATGGTTAATTTTCTTATTGATCTGAATACACAGCCCCCCAATCTTGAGGTAACTTGCCTTGATCCCATTTTATTAAAGGAATATATTTGACCTCATAAGTCTCGCCTCGTAAGAATCTAGTTTTAATAAATCTTATGCATTTTTTAACTTTGGAAGGGATTTATAGAATTGACATCATATATATAGACAAAACTTGTATACAATACTTTACTAGTTATATTTGATATGTTATAGACATGCAAATTTGGTCATAAATACTTGATAATGTTAGTTTTGCCCCACATTTACCTTACTTGACTCGAGCCCTTAAATTGATCACATTTCACCACCTCACTTTATCCGAAGTATTCATATAGGTCCATCCCTTCTAAGTTGTTATTTTACACCTACATAAATATTCTTAATTTCTACAAACCCCTTTATGTATTTGTACAACAATCAAATTCCTAAGATCAAATGTTACCTTTACCATGTCAGAATCAACCTGCAAGGGTTGAGATTAACAGTTGATTCTAACCTTTATGGGTCAATATTGTCCTTAACCCAACAATGATTCTTCTTCAAAGTTAAACCATTCCTCACAGGTTGGTCTGTATTTTTAGTATGGGTTATGTGAGGTTTCACCCCTTTGAATTACTATAAATTCACATCTAGTCCACTTATTCTACTTCTTAGAAAATCTAGAAATTTCACTATTTAGGCACACTTATATACTATGGCACACTGAGTAAAGCTTCCCTATTCTTTCCAAATTTGATTCTACTTACTTTAAGTAATCCTTAGCCAAGTCACAAGCTTATTCTTCCATGCATTAGTAGAGAAAAACCCCAAAAGGCATAAATGACATAACGTACTAAGCCCACTCGCTCATGGGGTTTTGTAAATTAATTCTAAGAGATATTTAAAGAAGGAATACAACCATCAAACCTTCTCAAGAGTGTCCCTATTTTAAGAGAGGCCAAGAAACGTGATTTTCCCTTAATTTGGTGCTCCAAGTCTTTGTCAATGATGAGTAGCTTACGTCTCCATCATTTATCCATGCACCAATGAATTAGGCTCATGAATTTGATCAATATGTGCAACTAGTTGAAGCTTTTCTATTGCAATTTATACATAATAAGTTTGCATGAATGAAGCTTGTGAAGATAATTCTACATAATAACATTACACAAAAAATACTTTAAAGAAATGAGTGAAGACCCTTGTATTTATAGATTTTTGGAAATGATCATAATCAACCATGACCATCCATATTGAGATCAAGATGTGTGGTCATGAATCAATTCAATTTTGGAGGCTCAATCCATTAATATCCCCATTAATATTTGAAAGAATGAAGCATTAATGAGGCATGGAAGGGCTTAAACCATATATTTGTTTTATTAATGGCTTGTGGATGTCAACCCATGATGATGTCACAGGGTGATGTAGAATTAAACAATGAATTTTCAATTAATATATTTTCAATAACTTCCATGGATTTTTTAATTAAGCTTTTGATTTGGTTTAATTTTCTTGAGTGGGTTTAATTAATTTTCTACAATTCTTTAGAAATTGGTTGCACACTTAATCAAACTAGTCAAAATATCAATTTATTGAGTTATAATTTAACTGAAGTATAATTAAAAGAAGGTGTTAGTTGCATATGGATCAATACCCCAATTAGAGCATTATGGATGTGAAATAACATATGCACTTGATGTGTGCTTTCAAATTAGAAGAATTTAGTGGTTTAGAGCGTCATTGTGCATGGTCACAATTTTACTTGAAGTGATTTGAGAAAATATATAATCACATAAAATGCATTATCCCATTCAGGGATACATTACCCTAAATCAACACCTATATGTGACAAACTTGAATCATTTAGTGCAATTTAATGATTTTGGCCCAAATTATGCATTGTTGCAAAATGTTGTTTAGATTGACAATTTTAGCACAATAGTGATAGGAATTGGATGTCCACATTTTGCCCTTATTTGATAAGGTGTGGCGAGACATTTGGTCAAAGCAATGTTATTTCAAATAATGAAAGAATTGTTAAGAAGTTGAAAGGTAATGAACCATGATGCCCCCTCAAGAGGACATGCTAGGATGAAAGAGAGTGATGGACTCTTGAAAAGAGAGCAAAATTAAAATTAACCCATAGATGAGAGTATATCCATATGATCTAATGATTGCACACATTGATTCTCATTGATAAAAAATAGAATATAATATAATGGGCCCCACGGCGAGGGAAGTGGGAAGGATACAATTCCAAAATATAGTCAACATATTTTGACATACCCAAAAGAGGGTGAAAGTTGCAGGCTTAAGAAATGATCAATCCTAAGACAAGTTACACACTTTAAATTGATCGAATGAGGGCAAAAGCTACAGAGCTTAGAATTATAATAAAAATGGGAGCATTGATCTAGAGAAAGGAGGTCAATGAATTAATAATGTACCACAGTAAATTGGATTTGATCAGTTGATAAATTGATTTCTCTCCAGTAGGGCTAATTTTGATCACTGATAATTAATTTTACTCTAGTAGGGCTGATTGGATCGATGATTCCTCTAAATGTTGTGCCATAATAGGGAAAATTGGCAAGCATAGCTCAAGGATATAACCTAGTGCATAGATTAAATATGAGCGGGCACAAACGTAGATGTGAGGGTCTAATGACTGAAGAAGCCATAAGAAACCAGGGATATGAAGATGCAAAAAGTAATGAAAGAGATGATTGAAAGAATGAGGGTGGTCAAGATGACCCAAGATACATCATGTATCCATGCACTACCTACATAGTCCAAATGGACCTCAAGCTAATATAGTTCACCTAGAAGCGGGAGAAAATGGAATGAGGAATGAAAAATAGAAGAAAGATGGACCACTATTTAATTGAATAGAAGAAAATGCTATAATATAATTTAGGAGACACACGTCCCAAACTAATCATATAAATAGTCAGTTAGAATCTCTTATTAAGCCATTGGTTCATTTGGAGATGATCTTCGGAGCCTCATTGACTTTTGGACTTGGCACACTTGGTGTTTACTATAGAAAAATAAATTATGCATCATAAGTATGAGTAACTTATAATGACATTGTATTTCGATTATGATTGGCCGGTTCAAATGTGAATATATATAACTAAGGATAATGACAATGCCAAAGTTACAACTATTTACATTTAAACAAAAACAAACAAACTAAAGATTAAAAACAATACATAAATGTGACCTAACTTAAAATCAAGATATGAACAATCAGGATTTAAATAGGAACAAGAATGTATAAAACCAAAGCAAGAACTTAATAAACAACATAAATGCCATATATGAATAATCTAAATCCATGTGTATTAACAAGAATTACTTTGAAAAACAAAACAACATAATAAGATAAACAGAACTCTAAACAAATCAAGCCTATGAAAAATGAGACTAAAAGTGGTCATATAATGTATTTGAACTTAAAAGAATAAAATAATACAATACAAGACACAATAGTAACACAAAAGACCAAAATAATAAAACACCAAGAATAAATGACAGAAGAATAAAAATGAACAAAATAACAATACAATAAATAAATAAAATAATAACTCTACAACAATGAAAACACAATAAAATACAAATGAACGATCAATAAAATACATAGAGAGACAACAAAGCACAACAAAATAACAACAAAAAATCAAATAAACACACACAAAGAACAATTAGTCATAATGTTAGTGGAAACAAAAAATAATTGTTCATGCACATGTAATAGAAGTGTTACTCTCTATAATAAAGTGACCCCCAATCTAAGAAATAAGGAGATAGGTACAACGAAACAAGAATAAATTAGACAAAGTTGCCCCGAAGTGATAGGCAAACAACATAACAAAAATAGAGGGGGAAAGAAGAAAAAGAAAGGGTGGCTGAGATGACTCTAGATGTTTAAGACAAGTAGACATTGCCTACATAGTTTCATAGATGTGAGATCCAACATGAACTTTAGTTCAAATGTAGTTCTCCTAGGAAACGGGATAGAAGAAAAGTGATGATAAGAAAACATGATTAATGTTGTATAGGAAATAAGGAAATGAGCTTGTAAAATGGTGATAACATTCAAATGGGTGCTCACAAAATGATGAGAGCGTTCAAATAATTGTTCATAAAATGGTGAGAGCATGCAAACTTGAAAATGTTTGCAAAATGTGAGTGTGTAAACTTAAAAATTCTCACGAACCGATGAGAGCGTATGGAAAAGGGGACTGAGCTGACTTTAATTTGAATCGAGCATGGCCTACATAGTTCCAGTAGGACCTCAAGTCACAGTAGTTCCACCAACATAAAGGGTGATGAGATCTAACTATGTAACAATAAGTTCACAAATAAATACAAACCGCTAGGAAAATAAAAGTATTAATGGCAAGGTGATGTGAGAATGCATGAAATAAGGCATTATTACTAATTTGTTCACAGGTAGTTATAATTAAGAAATAATGGCATAGGTTTGTGCTACTAATTTTCCCATAGGTAGTTATAATTAGTAACACAGGGTAGGATATTGATTTGCCCATAAGCGATTATAATTAGTAGCACCAAGTGAAATACTAATTTTCCCATAGGTGGTTATAATCAATGGTACCAATCAAATGTAAAATGAAAGATAACTTTCCAGATCCATTGTCACACTGCTTTCATAGACTATCATTTAAACACAAAATTTTGAAATTGTTGAAACTAGATTAGAATCCCCCCATAGAAGGTGTCGAAAGAACCAACAAAACTAAGATTAAAAAAGGGGTTCAGTAGGGTGACTAAAAATAGGCTTTGGTCAATAGTAAAGGGTATGATAAAATGGTATAGGGTATGACATAAAAAATAATGTCAATATGGAAATTGGATATAATGGTAATAGGGTTACCCCCCAGTGATAAGGTAAGGTAAAGGGCAAGGTAAATGGTAAATCGAAAATGATTCTATTGATCTTGTTAATGTGGAGATGCATGTCCTAGTCAACATATGAGACAACCAAAATAATAAATCATAAAAATTACTAGCCCACACCTCATCTGAATAGTTGCTTTATCAAGAACCTGATGTAGATTTAGACTCCACTAATGTCATTGTGATCTTCGTTGGTCATTGATTCTATTTCCTCCAAACATCGAGACAAGATGTCTTTGTAACCTCTACAAAGGAAATTGTAGCTAGGGATGGTAAATAATGTTAGGTACAGGATAAATGGTATACGCTGGCAATGGAATATTAGTTCATAATGAACTGTATAATGATTACGTAGCAAATGAATATTGGGATTTTCAAGCACACACAATGTTATTGATTTTGGATTTGACATAATTTTGGTCTTGGTGGGGACAAAGACTTATGAATATGCTCTCGATAGGACCACCATATTTTGTTATTGTTTGGGTCTAAGATTAGTTGCCATCTAATTATGTTGTAGATTATGAGTCAATGAAGAACTATTGTGCCCAACAATTAGCACCTTAATGAGGTTTTCACCAATAAATTTATCTTTCTTGTCCCATAGCACCTCCAAGAAGGTTTCACTAAGGAAAGTTGAATTTTGATTTGGATTGTCTTTTAGCGCCTTCAAAAAAGTTTCACTAGAAGATGCTAAGTTTGGACTTTGATTATCCCCTATCGCTTCTAAAAATGTTTCACTAGGAGATTGTTATTCTTCTATTTGAATGTGGTTTTGGTCCTCCTGATATTCTACATTTGATATGTCACCATGGATATAATGTAACAAAGTGTGATTATGTCAATCCCAATCGATGCTTGTGGGAGGTGGAATGTCAATTTAATGGCTATGTTGGGTGGTGTAATAGAATGATAAAAGGTATCACAATCCTCATAGAAGATACTAGGGGAACTAGTTGTTGGCCATTTTTTGGCTTATGCACAGAGCTTTTAAAGACTCAGCAATGTTCTTGATTGAGAGGACCCAATGATAAAAGAGGAAGATCATTTTGTTTGCAAACCTTTTGAAACACTTTAAGTCCACTTAAAGTGTAATTTGTCATCTTCTAAGGATAGGTCTAGAATTTACAGAGCCCCATGAGGTGTTAAGAGTGCTTGGAATAGATATGGAAGTACATGGAGTTCATCTGGTTCTTCATTGAGTCCATCTTGACATTTGAATCCAGCAACAGAAAGTCTAAATAGGCAATTTGTAGAGGCCTTATCTCGCATGTGTAGATGAATAAGAGAAAATTGGTATTATGGGTTTCTTCCCTTTTATGCTAAGATCCTATGTACCAAATATTAAGTTCTCCATCAAAGTGCAAAATAAGATACACACATCCAAAGTTGCCTCTCCAATCATTTTTTGCATGTTTTCCACACTTAGCCATCTTCAAGAGAGTTCCAACAGAGCCAAATAAGCATATTCATAAAGATATATCTTGCATATATGGTAGTGACAGAGGAAATTAATCATGTGGGTTTATTCATCTTGGTCCTTAGTTTTTATACACTGAGTTCTAGATCATTTACTAAAATGTGAAGGAAGTTACACACATGCAAAGTTGGGCTCCCAATCATTTTCGCTAAGTTTCCAATACTTATCCAAATAAGCTAGAACATCACCAGGACATCATGTGAATCAGATATGGATCAATCAACTTGAAAATTTTATATCTTTACTCAAATGGATTTTGAGACAAATGGGTCAATTGGGTTTGTTCTCTTTGACCTCAAGCACATCTCCATCAAATTTGACCCCTCTATGATTCCTACATTTCAAGATATAAATTGTCAATGTTGATCAAATAATGAATGATAGTTGCATGAGAATCAAAATAAAGACACTATGGAAATCCATATGAGCTTAAATTTGGTGGTCTATGGAATGTCAAATACTTCCATGCAGACATCAAATGGTGTTAGCATGAACATCAATTTTAATCAAGGTAAGTGATCATTTGGGTTCAAAAGGTCCTTAAAAGGCTTGAAGTTGGTCGAGATATAATGATCCACGAGAGCTCTCATACTGACACATAATATCTAATGATCTACATTGGAGTCAGCCAAGTCAAAAGGTTCTCAAGTTAAATCCTTTAAAGATGTACAAGTTGGACATAATCCAACAGTGTGGGATAATCAAGCCAAGATATAATGGTATGTGTTCACTGACAAAAGGATGGGTCCAATATAAATCAAAGGCTCGCATTCAATCATACCAATAATCTAATGGAGTAAAATAATTGACAATAAAGAGGGACAAAGGAGATTTATGGTGCATATGAACTCGTACATCAAGATTGGATGACAAGCATAAGGCAAATTGGTCAATGAATCCAAAGGGCTAATGAGTCAAGGACAAATGGCACAAGCATGTTTAATTAGTAAAATATCAATGGATTATGAGCATCCATGCATAGATAGATCAAAAAAGGGAACAAGAGTTAGAAATTCAAGGGTTTGAGTTAGCATTCGATAACCAATAAGTAGGATTGAGCCCCAGGACATTTTGACGAAGGTTAAGGAGATGGTTTTTGACCCAAGAAAGGTAATAACAAAGGAACCAAGCTTAAAATGGTAATTCATGTTAAACCAAATAGACATTTTAGGGATTGAGGGTTGCCATTAAAGCCTTGTAAAGATAAATAGGTCTTTTAGACCTAATATAGACCAAGATCGATAGTTTGTCAATGAAAAAAGGACTTATGCATATATTGAGCTCTTAGTTGTCACAAGGTTCAAATGGCAGAATATGTTTATTTAAACCTAATATAGTCTTGAGATGATGAATTAGTGTCTATATAAGGATCAATGAACATTAAATTCTTTTGCAAAGCCCTTTGAAATTATGCTTTCTTGATAAGATCCTGACTCAACAACATCCTTGAATTGGTGCTAATCTATCAGAAACAGTCGGCCCTTTTCCAATGCACAGTTCCCTCTCTCTCATTCCTTTATATAAATGCAGGCTTCTAAGCCTTAAAAATTAGATTGATAATCCCTCTCTTGGGTATGACTAGACCCTACCTAGTTTTTATCTTTGTAACCTCTTGAGATAAAAAAGGACTCTTTTTTAGATTTCATGATTTTGGTATAGTGTGTAAATGTTAGATTGATTTGCATATGTGATAGAAATATCTCCCTAGTCAAATCTTGAATATCACCTAGTTACTATATTATACTATTTTGCAAGTCATGTTTAGTGTTAAATGTCATTTGATTAAAGCTAGCAAGTGGATACATTGACTAGTTAGTGCTTTGAATCAGGGCTCTCCATCACTTCTCTTAGGTTTTGATCATTTGGTAAACCTTTACATGAAATAATAATGCATAAAAACCATTTGGAGTGGTAGATCTGAACTCATTAGTGTTTTTTAAAAGTTTAAATAGAGTGGATGAACAATCACATTACTAGTGCATCGACTCCTTTACATGTTTTCATGCTTTGTTACCCATTTCTCTTTCCCTTTTCCTAGTTAGTTTTAGTTTAGGTGATAAATCCATAAGGAAGCCAACCTTATCCAAAGGTCTAACCCTATGATAGGTGACCCACAGCCTAGGGTGAGTCCCATGTTGGTCTATATTTGAGTAAAGGACCTAAACAATCCCCTTCTCAGCTAGGGTGCAAATCTAGAACCCCAACACTCATGTCAATGCTGAAGTAATCATCCTCAAAAACTGTAGAAGGATAAAAAATATATTCAAGCTGATCTACAAGGTAAGTATAGCCCATGTTTTAACAACCATGATTGTATTCTAATTTTGAAGTTGATTATGACTCAAAGGACTCTAAATCCAATGTTGAGACTGATGTTGATTCTACTTCTGATGTTAAATCTGATATTGGTTTAGAAATAGAACCTAACTATAATGTTGATTCTTCATCTGGTGTAGATGTTTTTATAATGATGTTTTGTTGAATTCTAAATTTTAGATAAATAATAGCTTGTGATGGCATAATGGACTCTATAAAAATAGATTCATCTAAGAAGGGTTCAACATAGCCTGGTTCATCTAGGTGAAGCTCCTCAAAGAGAGGGAACAACTCGAGGGGTGACTCCACAGAGACTGGCTTGTCAAAGTGAGACTCCTCAATGAGGGTTAAAATGTCAAGAGATAACTCCACAAATAATAGCTTATCAAAGGGGTGGGGCTCTTTAAAAATAGGATAATGGCTAAGATAATGATTTGCCCAAAGGCAATTATAATCATTAAAAAGTGAATCAATAAAGATTGGATTGTCAGAGTGAGACTCTTCAATAATAGGTAAATTATCAAAGGGTGATTCATCATAGGTTAACTTTTCACAAATGGGTGGTTTAATAAAAACATCATGGTCTTGGTTTACAATTGGTTGTAAAATATCAACTTTCAACACATTTTAGTCTCAAAAGATGGCTCTTAAAGAGGTAATGAATGGATCTATTGTGGCTTGAAGACCGACATGAATTTTTTAAAGTGGGGAATGATAGGCATAGGATGAACAATGGCTTGTGTTTCAATAATAGGCTCTCCAAAAATTAGACTATCAAAGAAGGGATCAATAAAGATTGGCTCATCAAATCGATGTTCCTCAATAATAAGTTCAATAAATACCGACAATGGGCCTAGAATGGTAATGACAAGGCATTGTGAAGTTTAGTTGATAGCACAATCCAAAAGAGGAGGGCTCAAAATGGTAACCTTCAAGTGCTACGAAGCTTGGTTGCTCACATAAGCTGAAGGAGGATAGCCTAGAATGGTAACCTTCGAATGTTGTGGAGCTTGATTGCTAGTACAAGCCAAAGGAGGATAACCTAGAATGGTAACCTTTGAGTGATGAGGAACTTAGTTGCCCATGTAATATGAAGGAGGATGACCTAAAATGCTAACTTTTGAGTATTTTAGAGCTTGGTTACTCACACAAACCAAAGGAGGATAACCTAAAATGGTAATTCTGAGTGCTACAGAGCTTGGTTGCTTATGTAAACTGAATGAAGATGACCTAGGATGGTAACCTTTGAGCATTGTGGATCTTGGTTGCTCATGCAAGCTGAAGTAGGATAACCTAGAATGGTAACCATCGAGTGATACAAATCTTGGTTGTTCATGCAAGATGAAGGAGGATAACCTAAAATGGTAACCTTTAAGCACTATGGAGCTTGGTTGCTCATGCAAACTAAAGGAGAAGAATGAGGTTAGCATATGAAAATTGACATGGAATGGTTTGGTATTTAAAAATTAGGCCCAAAGAGGCAATATCCTCAAACACAATAGAGTGCTCATGTCCATCATAAAAATTCCCTTCCTCGTAACTAGTGTTGTAAGAGACCCCACTACGAGTTTACCTTGGTGTCATGTTTAGAAGATTGTTTTCTATGTTTAGTAAGATGTGAAATGTGTTTTATAAATGTTAAAAGGTGTGTTTTGGATTTCTTCAAATAAATGACAAGGTAAGATGAGACTATAATAAAAGAAGTGGTATAGTACCACACAATTAGAAGAAATTGTTATGAATTTAATCAACTTTGGTGGGTTGAAATTGTCAAATTAGAAGAGGGTATGATAACTTTAGAACCTAAAGTGCAGGCTAGCAAAACAAACTTAGGTCAAAGATATGTCAATACCATAAAATCTAGATATAACTATGACAAGTTATGACTAAAAAATTAGAAGACGGTTTTTCTGATTAGGAAGATAACAATGCAAACCAAGAAGCTCAAAACATGAATAACACAATAACTCTTAAGTTTAAATCTAAAACCAAATGGGTAGCACAACACCGCCACATGGTAATAGGATGTAGAATAGTCCAAAAACTTACAACATGAGAGAATTAAAGATAACCTAAGTTGAAATGAGAATAAAAAGATTATGAGTTTATATAATGGCCTTCAATCCAAATAGGAAATCGTACCCAAGTTTACTCAAACCAACTGCAAATGGAAAAATGTTAACACCTTGGCATATAACTTAGAAATGTGAGATTTTGAATTTAGATTAAAAATGAAGAACTTTGAGATTTTTCAAAGTGGGAAAATGGTCTAGACTCAAATGGGCAGCATGACAACGTGGTTTGAGAAATATAAACATAATGTTCTAAATGACATTTTGAATAAGGCAAAAAGTAATTTTGATTTGGTCAGCGTAATGCCTCCTTGTTCAAATAAAATGGTGTATAACAAAGGTGTTTGGTTTTATGATGTGTTTTGGTTTTCAAACAATTTTATACTCAAAAATACCAAGCAAGGAAAGGATAAAATGATAAAATACACCTAAGTGTAATGTCTAAAGTCCTAAAACTGACAAGTTTACATGGTACTATCATATTCTATCTATATATGTGCTCTTGAGAGGATTTTAAGTGTTAATCCAAAAAATAAAAGCACATGAATAAGTAGGATTTTACACCCCCCTTATCTCAAAAGATTGTACAATGACATGGAACTTCATCCTACTCACTCTGCATCAATAGTATTCTGCAATAAGTGAGGTTGTTCTAAAACTAAATTTCTATGTGTTTTTTGATGGTCCTAAGTGTGGATAACACAAGAGATGCTCATGTCATTTGGATTTGTGTCAACTGGCTTGTTTTTAAAAGGTATCTTTATTTTCACAACCACTGCATCCATTTCTTGCTCAATGTAATGTGATGTATGAGTTTTCCCTATGGTCCGAGGCAATATTTTACTAACAGAGTTTATTTAACCACTCAAACAAACATCCCAATAAGTCAAACTCAATATGTATAGCCCAACATTGAGTGGGGTTAAAACTATGTCAAGAGATGAATTACTAAGTCAACACTTCCCTCAAGAACCCATGAGGAGGTGTTGAACTCCTGATCACAAGCCAAATTGCATAAAACTAAAAGACAAAGTAAAAAGACTTTAAGGTCGCATTTGGATCACCCAATTCATACAAATTTTGGGAGGGCCTTGACGATTTTTTTTTTCACACAGTTTGGACTAAAAGCAACCAAGGCAAAGAAAGAGCATTTTTGGTCACTTGAGTTTCCTAAAGGGGACGGGGGGAGAGCATGCATGAATCAATCATTTTGCAAAAATAAATAACTTTGAAATAAAAAACATAAAATAGAACACTCTTAAAAGTATGTAATCTAAGTGTGAGTGTTTTTTTTATTGCACTAAAGTAAGATGTTTATGAAAATTTTCCCCTTTGCCTTAGTTGAAGAACTTTGTAAAAAATTTCACAAATAGCCAAGCATAAAACAAATAGATTTTTTTAGGCACCAAATAAAATGTTCAAGACTTAACCACATTCATGCATGTGCCTTTTTCTATATTGTGACCTATAATTTTTAGAGGGTTTATTCCTACTTAGAAGCCCAAAGATAAATGAAAAAATAAGATTTCAAAAGCAATCTCTCGATTTTCTATTTTTCTATGTTAGATATCGACATTGATCCACATAGGGATCGTTATCAGTTCACAGAAATCAGTGTCAGTCGGTTCATAGAGGGTCGACTGAAATTGACTAAGATTGACATCGATTATATAAAACAATATAAAAACACAATGATTTTCATGAAAAAGATGGTTAGCAAAAAAGTATAAAAACCAAAAAGCTCTTTATATCTTACATTAAAAAGGGTAAATATAGAACATGCAAGTTCATAAAACATAGAATAAAGACCAAAAATTTCAAGAAAAATCCATCAGTCACATTTTATATTGTGTTTGACTCTTCACACAAGAATTGATGCCATTTTTGAGAGGATCAACATCATGTTAAGTTGTGGAGCTAAAAGCTTCACTGATGCAGACATGGAGGAGGGTGCAGAAGGGTTGCTAAGTGTCACAGACACCAGCGTCAGTCAAGCCAACCGATGTCGGCAGGAAAAGGCAGGAGAGCAACCGACGTCGGTCAGAGATCGGCCAGCGTCGGCGACCCCCAGGCGGATAGGGACCGGCGTCGGTCGCCTATGTGGTTCGACTGCGAGTTTATTACGGGCAGTTGGTTGACGAACCAAGTGTTTGCATGCTTAGTGCTAATTATAGACTAAGAGCTGCGGATCTAACTATTGTACTAGGTGTTTAATTATTGTTTGGATGAGATATATATAATAGACTCATGGTTGTATTGTAAATTAGTGCTAGGGAGTAAGAGAGCATAATTATAAGCTCCTTCGGTGTGTGAGGTAGAGCAATGGTGCGTTCCTCCTAGTGCCATAGTACCAGGTGTGTGGGTGCTGGATTCTTCAGGTATGTATGATCTTGGTCATCAGGTGAGCATGGCCCTTATAGGAGATCTACATGGCAAGTAAAATCGTTGATCTACAGGTGTGTGTGTGTGTGTGTGCAAGGTCAAGGTTCATAGGTGTGTAGAACCAGTATTGATCTGTAGGTTGGAGATCAGATAGGACAACAACACAACAGGGAGCAGGATCAGGCAGGATCTACTTGGAGTATGGTGTGTACTCATTGGTATGTACGTGGAGTACATGGAGAGCTAAGAGGAAGGCAAGGTAGTTCCTTTCATAAGTATGGTCTGTTGAATTGCAGGTTGTTGCAGGTTCATGGGAGATCTACTTGAAGTACTTTGAGTACTTGTGGAGTGCGTGGAGCACTTGTGGAGTGCGTGGAGCACAGGTGTAAGGTGAACACCAACTCTGTGTTTGAGTTGGGTGTTGGGACCTAGTAGAGAGAGCTTTGAGGAGAGAATTACTATTCACTTGAGGTGTGGGAAACCTCTGAAGAGGTGGTGGAGAAGAAGTGGCATCTTCTTTATTGTATTCTTTTTTGTAAGAGTTATTAATACAAGTTGTGTATTGTCTCTCATATTCTGTGTTATTCTGAATTCTAGTTACTTGTTGAATCTGGTTAATTTCCGCATATTAAGTTGCTTGGTTTGGTAATCAACTGTGTGTTTCTGGTGTTTCGCATCCTGACAAGTGGTATCAGAGCTAAGGTTGCAGGAAGCAGGTTTTGTGTTTGGTTACAGGTCACTCTCAGGAGTTTTTGATTGAGTGGGAGCAGAGCAATGGCAGATGAATGTAAGCTAAGAATGTAGGAGTTGAAAAGCACATATGGTCACTTAAGGTCCCATGGAAAGAAAGAGCAGGTAAAAAAATATTGTTGGTTTGTGGAAGATCAGCATGAAGAAACTGAAGAAGCAGATGTTACAGGTGATGTGGCACAGGATGCTCTGAGAGGTTTCTTGGATAAAGTTGAATCTCATTTTATAGATTCGGTTGCCTCTTTCCATGCAGACCCAGGTAGAGGAGCTGGTGAGCCTTGCCAAAGAATTGGCAAAGGGAAAGTGAAGCTGAAATTGTAGGCGGCCAACACACAGGTATTGATGAAGGTCATGCAGGTCACAAGTTTGGAGATATGGCTAATTTCTTCAGAAAGATTGGGTGATGAGAGATGCACAAGAACTCTCACAGCGAATACACTTGAATTAGCTGGTGGTAAGAAAATAGGTACTCTTTATCTACCTGTTTATATTACTGATTCTTCTTCTGTTGCGGAGACGTGGCTTCATAGGCTTGGTCACATGAGTAGGAAGGAGATGCATGTTCTTAAGCAGAAGATAGATATATTTGACATGCTTAAGAACTAGAAAGCCTTGGTGTTCTTGGAGGAGATGGCGGACAAAAACCAGTGGATGGTGTTGGATACTTCTGAGCAGAGCAGTTTGGACATGGGTTTTGATTCAAAGGAGCTCGCAGGTAAAAAGTCATCACTCACAGGCGAACATAGATACCGGCATCGGTCAGAAAGAACCGGCGTCGAACAGACAGGTGCCGATGTCGGTCATGTGCAGACCAAAGCCGGTGATGTCGGGCAGGGTAAGACCGACGTCAGTCAGGGTAATCGACGTCGGTAGTAGGTAAGACTGACGTCGGTCAGAAGGACCGACATCGGCAACAGGGACACCAACGTTGGTAGGTTGGTAGTCAGGGACAGATGCATGGGAATCGACATCGGTCGGATGCAGACTGTGGAGTGATCGAGGTCGGTCACTGTAATGAATTTTGGGCAGACAGCATGTTGTCAAAGAGTCTCAAACACCCATACGAAGGACTGAAGACGTAAGTAGGCCCTCAAATTTGTTGTTCCTCTTCTTTATACTTGTTGCTGATTGTAGAGCAGGAAGGATCCAGGAAATAGGTGGGAGCATGGCAGGGATATGATGCAGAACCAAATGGGAGTTTTGGTAGGGTTGCCAGCCGGTGCGAAAGCATAGAGACGAATGGATTCCTTAGTTGAAGAATAGAGAGAACGGACACGTGAGATGGAAGACCAGGCATATGGTCTTGAGGAAGCTGCAGGACAGTGGTACAGGTTTTGACAGGTGGAAGACGGAGCATGGCTTCAGTCAATGTCAGGGTAACTACTGTGGTTTTGACTTACCAAGGGGATGGTGATTGCAACATCATTCTGTTGCTGTATGTGGATGGTATATCTGCTAGCAGGGTTTGTACATATAGGGTTTTGCTGAGCTAAGGGTAAGATTAGTTCAGTGGCATGTTAGGAGGAGTTTGGAGCAGCGAAATTCTTTGACATGGGAGACATGGAGATCACAGGTGTAAGGTGAACACCAACTCTGTGTTTGAGTTGGGTGTTGGGCCCTAGTAGAGAGAGCTTTGAGGAGAGAATTACTGTTCACTTGAGGTGTGGGAAACCTCTGAAGAGGTGGTGGAGAAGAAGTGGCATCTTCTTTATTGTATTCTTTTTTGTAAGAGTTATTAATACAAGTTGTGTATTGTCTCTCATATTCTGTGTTATTCTGAATTCTAGTTACTTGTTAAATCTGGTTAATTTCCGCATATTAAGTTGCTTGGTTTGGTAATCAACTGTGTGTTTCCGGTGTTTCACATCCTGACAAGTGGTATTAGAGCTAAAAGCTTCACTGATGCAGACATGGAGGAGGGTGCAGAAGGGTTGCTAAGTGTCACAGACACAGGCATCGGTTAGGCCAACTGACGTCGACAGGAAAAGGCAGGAGAGAAACCGACATCGGTCAGAGATCGGCCAGCGTCGGCGACCCCCAGGTGGATAGGGACCGGCGTCGATCGACTGTGTGGTTTGACTGTGAGTTTATTACGGGCAGTTGGTTGACGAACCAAGTGTTTGCATGCTTAGTGCTAATTATAGACTAAGAGCTGCGGATCTAATTATTGTACTAGGTGTTTAATTATTGTTTGGATGAGATCTATATAATAGACTCATGGTTGTATTGTAAATTAGTGCTAGGGAGTAAGAGAGCATAATTATAAGCTCCTTCAGTGTGTGAGGTAGAGCAATGGTGCGTTCCTCCTAGTGCCACAGTACCAAGTGTGTGGGTGCTGGATTGGAGAGTCAGCTGGATTCTTTAGGTATGTATGATCTTGGTCATCAGGTGAGCATGGACCTTATAGGAGATCTACATGGAAAGTAAGATCGTTGATCTGCAGGTGTGTGTGTGTGCAAGGTCAAGGTTCACAGGTGTGCAGAACCAGTATTGATCTGTAGGTTGGAGATAAGATAGGACAGCAATACAACAGGGAGCAGGATCAGGCAGGATCTACTTGGAGTACGGTGTGTACTCATTGGTATGTACGTGGAGTACATGGAGAGCTAAGAGGAAGGCAAGGTAGTTCCTTTCATAAGTATGGTCTGTTGAATTGCAGGTTGTTGCAGGTTCATGGGAGATCTACTTGAAGTACTTTGAGTACTTGTGGAGTGCGTGGAGCACAGGTGTAAGGTGAACACCAACTCTGTGTTTGAGTTGGGTGTTGGGACCTAGTAGAAAGAGCTTTGAGGAGAGAATTACTGTTCATTTGAGGTGTGGGAAACCTCTGAAGAGGTGGTGGAGAAGAAGTGGCATCCTCTTTATTGTATTCTTTTCTTTAAGAGTTATTAATACAAGTTGTGTATTGTCTCTCATATTCTGTGTTATTCTGAATTCTAGTTACTTGTTGAATCTGGTTAATTTCCGCATATTAAGTTGCTTGGTTTGGTAATCAACTGTGTGTTTCCGGTGTTTCGCATCCTGACACACCAGTCAAAAAAAATCAATGTCAAATTTTGTATAAACTATGTGTCACTTAAAAAAACCAAAATACGTGAAAAATGAAGATAAAAATTAAATTTAAAAGATTTTTAAGCATTCGAAAGCAAGTTAGTCGATGCAGTAGTAGAGTAAAACCTAAATAAGCATAAAGAACATAATGTACTAAGCTTACTCCCTTATGAGGTTTTATAAATGAAATCTAAGAGCTATTGAAAGAAGGAATACAAACATCAAACCTTACCAAGAGCATCCCTCCTCCAATAGTAGCCAAGAAACATGATTTTCCCTTGATTTGGTGCTCCAAGTCTTTGTCAATGATGGGTGGCTTACTCCTCCATCATTTCTCAATGTAGCTTGTGAAGATAATTTTGCATAATAACATTACATAAAAATAACTTAAAAATAATGAGTAAAGACCCTTGTATTTATAGATTTTTTGAAATGATTGGAATCAACCATGAGTGTTTATCTTGAGATCAAGATGTGTGGCCATGAATCAATTCAATTTTGGAGGCTCAATCCATAAATATCCCCATTAATATTTGGAAGAATGGGGCATTAATGAGGCATGAGAGGGCTTAAACTAAATATTTGCTCCATTATTGGCTTGTGGATGCCACCCCAATAATGATGTCATAGGGTGATGTAAAATTGAATAATGAATTTCTAATTAATAAATTTTCAATAACTTCCATGGATTTTTCACTTAAGCTCTTGATTTGGTTTGATTAATATTTTACATTTTTTTGGAAATTGGTTGCTTACTTAATCAAACTGGTCGAAATGTCAATTTACTGAGTCATAATTTGATTGGAATATAATTATAAGCTGTAAGTTGTGTATGGATCAATACCCTAATTAGAGTATTATGGATGTGAAATAACACATGCACTCTGTTGGTTGAATATTTTTGTCGATCAGCGTACTGATAAACAAAATAGGTTTGATCAGCCAAAGTAGGAAGATTAGTCATTCAAATGTGTAGGTTTACCACATTAGAAAGACATTGATCTCTCCTCTCATCAAAGGGAGGTTCCCTATAATATATATATATATATATATATATATATATATATATATATATATATATATATATATATATATATAGAAAATAATACTCATGGGTAGGACAAACCATCCATCTCTCTTTTTTTAGAGATGATGCATGCAGATCAAAGGAAAAACTCAAGGGAAATTACAGACATTACTCCTCTATATATATAGAAAATAATACTCATGGGTAGGACAAACCATCCATCTCTCTTTTTTTAGAGATGATGCATGCAGATCAAAGGAAAAACTCAAGGGAAATTACAGACATTACTCCTCTTCTTTTAGAAGTACTATTCAACAAACCACAAGAATACTCCTGGTAGTAACAACAAAATGTAGCAAAGGATGTAATAATGAACAAATCGAGATGCAACACAAAGTCTTCACCTGGATTGCTCAAGAGTAAGCTACAAAGGACAATGAGGGCACAAAGTTGCCTCAGGGTCCTTTACATAGAAATGAAAAGAAACACACTAAAGGAAATTATGGGGGCATAAATTCTCTCCACAGTTGACTCTTTAGGACACCTTCTTGACTGTTGTCACTAATTTTGCTTGTTAAATTAAAGGAATAGAAAATATATTGAAGAAAAAGACATAAGAACAGTTTCCTCAACAACAAAGATATTACAGCACAAAGTCTAAAAAACCACTTGATTTTTTATTCCAGTAACAAAATATGATCAACAATCTGAGCTCAAAGTCTCAGTAATGCCTTCCAATTTGGGCAACATTTCGTTCTAATTATCAAAAAAGAGATCCCTATTACAATAAAAGAGAGTTCCTTATATAGCCTCTTCAAGAAGGACTCAAGAACAGTAATACATCATGTTTCGTTGGAATCTGTTAAGAAGACAGGCCAAAATTTAGGGGCATTTTACCCATTTGATTTTATCAATGTGGGGAAACAAATCACGCTTATTGAAAGTTTACAACTTTCAATGTCCACCTGGCGATCTGATCTTATCTTCATCGTTCCTCCTTTTTTGGTTAATTGAATCAGGTCCTGGATTTAGTTTGTTGTTCATTTCCTTCCTCGCTTTTTTCTAGTCTTAGCCTTGAAATTTGTGAATGTATTCTAGTCTGTATGTTTAAAGGATCAACAACTAGTTCACTGTGTTGAATTTGACATTTTCAGGTGCGTCAATCCTTTGTCCTCTTTCAGCTTCAGGAAGTGTCTTCAAATTGGTAGATGAGATTCTCTCACAAGGGCACCTACCCTTTGGGGTCCTTCGAGAAGCTCTTTGAACTTTGGTGATGAACCATGTGTTGAACCGTTCCATTGAACCACGGTTTTGAACCAACTATTGAACCGAGTTTTGGTTTAATGGTTCAAAAAAAGCCTTGAACTAATTGACGAACTATTTGATTGAACCAAAGAATGAATCAAAGCATTGAAACAAAGTGGATGAACCAAATGTTGAAACAAAGAGTTGAACCGCTTGATTGAACCCGCCTTTGAACCATTTGACGTTGAACCAAAGGATGAACCAAACATTGAACCTGCTGCTGATGCTTGCCGATGGAGATTTCTATTTGAACCAAGGTGATGAACCAATTCCAAAAATGACCAATTGTTAGAAACCCATTCTTTTGATTGAACCCACCTATAGAAGCCGTGAAGCCTATTAAACTTGTAGAAATGAGCCTGTTTGTAGAGTCTGTAAAAACCAAGTCCGTAGTTTTCTCTAACCTTGAAAGAGTTTGTGATTTCAACCTGTAAAATCCCATTGAACTTGACCTGCTGAGTCCGTAGATTTTTGAGAAGCTTGAAAAATGAGGAATTTGAATGCCCAAGACAAATTTTGAAAAGGGAAGAGACAATTTTGGTCTGTAGGACAAAAATAGTTCAAATGTTGTCTCAAAAATAGCTAATACTTTTGGGGGACAATAGCTGGCTCCAGTTGGGGAACTTATGTCAATTGCAAAATGAATTAAAAGGAGTAGAATCGAGAATCTCCAGTGCCTTGAAGTGTGACATTGGGCTACGGAGTCATGCTACCCAAAAAGAAAGGCTCCAAAAATGAAAATAAAAAGCATGAAATAGAACTAAAGACTATACAAATATACATATGTACAGATGATCTTATTTGATGCCTCAAGATTTGAAACGCTTCAAATGCTTCCCACTGTGAGATAGTGAAAATGGTGTGCCATCCTGATAAACTAGCAGGAAACCATTTTGTCCCCAGAAACGGTGACGGGCAAATGGAACTCTCCACCAGGAAACTAATTTTCTGTGTCTTCCTCTTAGTCTTTCCTTCTTTTTGCTCTGTGGCAGGATGTGGTCTTCAAACTGAAAACCATAACTCCTTGCTCTCCCTGTGAAGGGTTCCTTTGCCTGATTTTGATTTGCAGTAGCATGGTCCATTACCATAATTGGTTATTCTTCTGGTTTAGTCCAGCATATGATTGGATTGTCCATATCAAACTCCTAAAAAACTATCAAATAAACATCTCCTTTGATGTGAAGGAGTTTGACTTCTTCATCTTGAGCAATCTTTAATTTAAGCAACAGAGATTCACATCCAGCTGTGTTGTTGGTGTTGCTGACTTGTAAATTGCATGAAGGAAAAATATCTCCTTGAGGAGATATCAACATAGTTCCAACTTCATCATTGGTGGAAGAATTGTTGTCATCATCAAAAGCTGGTCTCCTATCAGATTTCTCTTCATTAGAGATGGAAGATCCATCCTTATTTATACTGCATCCTACTAATTCTCCTGAAGTCTTGTTTGGATCAATTCCTAGATTGTCAGCTACAAGACTTTCATCTGTAGAAACATGAACATCCTCTATGGTAAAGAAATAATTACCTCTACCTAAAGACTCAGATAGAATTTGTGTGCAGGGGCTAATGTTTGGGTAACCACATATTTTGTCTCAGATAGGTCCACATCTGGTTCTCCATCAATGTCCAGTTGCTTAGGATTGACTTGCAGGGATTCAAACTTAGTCATTTGAATTTTTGATTCCTTAACATGACCAATCATGTCAAATGACTGGAATGGATTTGGAAGAGAGGATGGGAGTTTGTCTTTTTGATTTTTGGGAGGTGGAGGACTGGTTTGTGACGCTGAAGTAGAAGGTATAGAGATGTTTGATGTACTTACTTATTTGGTAATCACTGGGTCTTTTGATTGAAAAGGAAGAGGGGTTCTTTGCTCAACAATTGAAATTATTGGTTGGGGTCGCTTCTCTATCTTTTCTTTGTCAACCTGCTAGGTTGACTGATTCTGGGACTGGGTGAATACTGTGTATGATCCTTTGATTGCTTCACCTTCACTTCTGGGTTCATCCTGGTAATTTAGGAAACTAATGTGGGAATCACCAGTTGATTCTTCTAGATCCTCCCTGAAGAGATTAGCACCATTTTCTTGCTCTAACTCAAGTTAGAAATAGGAAACATGGTCTATTTTCAGATATCCAACTATCGAGTTTGTTGCAGGTGCTTCAAGGGCAGGATTCCTTTGTGGAGGAAGAAGATGATTTTGTTTCCCTTGACTTCTAGTAGCGTTGCCTTGATATGGCTGATTAGGGAATGTCCTCCTTGGTATATCTTTATATAGAGGAGTAGAAGACATACTTTGTGCCATTTGCCTTTTCAAGGCTAACAATTCATTTGCCAGCTTTTGTATTATTGGGTCAGTGGTGACTGTGGGTGAATATTCAAAAGATGAAGAGGGTTTAGCTCTATTAGGACCTCTCTTTATCTTTCCTACTAAGATAAGGTCATCTTCTAGCTCAGTAGCTAATTCTTGAGCAGCCTCAAGGTCTATGTGTCTAGCCTATCTCAATAGAAAACTCACTTCAGGCAGCTGTGAGTTGATAAAGAAACACATGAGATTTTGAGGTGTCAGTTGGGTGATCATGGGAATCCCGTGCCTCAGCTTGTTAAACTTGGCAATAAAGTCCCTCATAGGTTCATGGGGCTCCTTCTTCATCTGAGTGAGCTAGGCCAACAAGGCATGTGCATCTTTTATGGGCTTGAACCTTGCTTCAAACTTGGCTTTAATTGTATTCCATTTAGTCACTAATCTAGCTTATAGATGGTAAAACCAGTCTGTAGTAGCATCTTGTAGTATCTCCACAAAAAGACTGACTACCACATCTTCAAATTCCACCCCTATCACACCATAGGCTATGGTAAAGGATGCAATGTGTTCATCAGGGTGGACTCTTCCATCACCAAAGAATTTGGGGAAATTCTTCCTTGAACTGAGTGGTAGCTCATGCAGGGGTGGAGTTAGATTAAGTGGGCCAAATGAGTTACCCCAGGGGCCTCAAACTGCCATGATCAGTTTATGAACAATAGGGATAACACATCTGAGTGGAGTTGCTAGATTATAGGACAAAAATGGAAAAGAAATTGGCCTTGCTTCAACTTAAAGCTTGAGGCTTCAAACTGCGCTTTCTTTCCCAGCAACTCTAGTTTTGTAAACCAGATAATATAATGGAGATGGATGAAAATGGTAAGGCTATAAATGGATAATGGGTAAGACCCAGATGGGAGTCACCAGACTCTATAATGGATAAGGGAAGGAACTGCTTCAATCTAAAACTTGAGGCTTTAGACTGCATGTTCATTCCCCAGTGGAGTCACCAAAAATTGTTGGTTGAATATTTTGTCGATCAGCATACTGATAAACAAAATAGGTTTGATCAGCCAAAGTAGGAAGATTAGACATTCAAATGTGTAGGTTTACCATGTCATAAAGACACCGATCTTTGCTCTCATCAAGGGGAGGTTCCCTGTAGGTATGCTATATATATATATATATATATATATATATATATATATATATATATATATATATATATATATATATATATATATATATATATATATATATGTAAATAGAAAATAATACTCATGGTTAGGATAAACCATCCATCTCTTTTTTTCAGAGATGATGTGTGCAGATCAAAGGAAAAACTCAAGGGAAATGATAGATAGCACTCCTCTTCTTTCAGAAGTACTATTCAGCAAACCACAAGAATACTCCTAGTAGTAACAACAAAATATAGCAAAGGATGTAATAACAAGCAAATCGAGATGCAACACAAAGTCTTCACCTGGATTGCTCAAGAGTAAGATATGAAGGACAATGAGGGCAGAAAGTCGCCTCAAGGTCCTTTACACAAAAATGAAAAGAAAACACACTAAAGGCAATTATGGGGGCACAAAGTCTCTCCACAGTTGACTCTTTAGGACACCTTCTTGACTGTTGTCACTAATTCTACTTGTTGAATTAAAGGAATAGAAGATATATTGAAGAAAAAGACATAAGAACAATATCCTCAATAACAAAGATATTATAGCACAAAGTCTAAAAAACCACTTGATTTCTTATTCCAGTAACAAAATATGATCAACAATCTGAGCTCAAAGTCTTAGTAATGCCTTACAATTTTTGCAAAGTTTCATTCTAATTGTCAAAAAAGAGATGTCCTCTTTACAATAGAAGAGAGTTCCTTATATCCTCTCTTCAAGAAGGACTCGGGAATAGTAATACATCATGTTGCATTGGAATCTGTTAAGAAGATAGGCTAGAACTTAGGGGCATCTTACCCATTTGATTTTATCAATGCAAGGAAATAAGTCGCGCTTATTGAAAGTTTGCAACTTTCAATGTCCACCTGGCAATCTAATATTATCTTCATCATTCCTCCTTTTCTGGTTAATTGAATCGGGTCTTGGATTCAGTTTGTTATTCTATTCCTTCCCCACTTTTTGCTGATCTTGGCCTTGAAATTTGTGAATGTATTCTAGTCTGTATCTTCAAAAGATCAACGGCTAGTTCATTGTGTTGAATTTGACATTTTCGGGCGCGTCATTCCTTTTTCCTCTTTCGGCTTTTCTATTTGGCACTTTTTCAAATTGAACTTGCCCTTTCGGGCCTTAAGAAATGACCCATTTTGAGTCAAGAAGAGCCTCCCGCAAGGGTATCTACCCTTCAGGCAGTCTTCAGGTGTCCCTTCAGTGTCAGGAAGTGTCTTCGAATTGGCAGCCAAGAGTCCCCCGCAAGGGCCCCTGCCCTTCGAGGTCCTTTGGGAAATTCTTTGAACTTTGGTGATGAACCAAATGTTGAACCTATCCATTGAACCATGGCTTTGAACCATTCCGTTGAACCAAGGCTTTGAACCTCTTGTTGAACTTGCCTTTGAACCATGTGTTTGAGCTAACTATTGAACCAATTTTTGGTTCAACGGTTCAAACAAAGCCTTGAACTGATTGACGAATTGTTTGATTGAACCAAAGGATGAACCAAAGTGTTGAACTGCTTGGTTGAACCGAGACATTGAACCATTTGACATCGAACCAAAGTATGAACCAAACGTTGAACCTACTGTTGATGCTTGCCGATGGAGATTTCTATTTGAACCAAGGCAATGAACCAATTCCAAAAATGACCAATTGTTAGAAATTGATTCTTTTGATTGAACCTACCTGCAGAAGCTGTGAAGCTCAAAAAATGAGGAATTTGAATGCCCAAGACAAATTTTGAAAAGGGAAGAGACAATTTTGGTCTGTAAGATCAAAATAGTTCAAATGTTGTCCCAAAAATGAGTGATATTTTTGGGGGACAACACACTTGATGTGTGCTTTCATATTAGAAGAATTCAGTGGTCTAGAGCATCATTTTACATGGTCACAATTTGACTTGAAGTGATTTGAGAAAATATAATAATCACATAAAATGCATTTCCCCATTTATGGATATATTAGCCTAAATCAACACCTATATGTGACAAGCTCAAATTATTTAGTGCATTTTAGTGATTTTAGCCCAAATTATGTGTTGTTGCAGAATGTTGTTTAGATTGCTAATTTTAACATAATAGTGATAGGAATTGGATGTCTACACATACATGTAGCAAAGGAGCATTATTACATTAAGCATTATAGGTGGGAGAACTACGTGAGGCTTCATTCCCCCTTCAAAGTAATATGGATATATAGGTAGTGGCCAATCATCATGAAGGTGATTGAGATTAGATTATCCCATTATACTCCCCTATTTATTTTTAAAGTTTTTAGATGTTGCAAGCCTTAGTGGGGTTTCAACCTTGAATAATTTATTTGGCATGTTATCTACATAGCCGAAGGTATAAATTCTACATATATTCATGTTTCAATTAGGCATGGGTGACTATACCTTCAGTTTCCTATTTTCTTGTGTAGATCAAGATCAACACATAAGGGTCAAGAGTGACAGTAGATCTTGACTATTTTCAATTGACTCTGACCCAGAACAATGGCAATGTTGTCTCAATTACATACACAAAATTAGGTATGAGTTGATCATTTCAATCTATATTTCAATCACACATAATCAAACTAATAGGTAGTAATGACCTAAGTTTTATTGTCCTTTTTGTACATTTGATGGTTAGCTTCTTTCATTCATTTGAACTATTTTTGTTTTAGTATTTTGCTTTTATTTTGCTAGTTACAAGTAACTTACAACATTTGTTACCCTTAAATTCAAT
Organism: Torreya grandis; assembly: GCA_037957365.1. Classification (NCBI taxonomy): domain Eukaryota; kingdom Viridiplantae; phylum Streptophyta; class Pinopsida; order Cupressales; family Taxaceae; genus Torreya; species Torreya grandis. The sequence goes on from JARHVA010000176.1 coordinate 5,500,267, forward strand.
TTATTTTAATTAAATCTAATAGTCCAATTAATTCTAAATTCTAATAAAGCATATTGGTAAACCTGTAAACTTCATTCAATAATTGCTTAAATTTTTTGTCTCAAGATTTAGATAAATTAATGAATATTTGTCATTAAAATAACTTTCTTTCAAAATTGGTTTTAACAGCTAACACTTAAATAACTTTCTTTCAACCTTGGATTCAATATCTAACATTGAAAGCAATTTATTTGGACCTTGGATTTGATATATGATACTAAAAGCACTTTCCTTTTAGCTTATATTTCAAGGGAATTTACTAATATCCGTACACAAAATAATCCTTATTTTTATAACATTCCTTTTTTAATTATTATTTATAATATTTTTTCCATGTTATTCTTCTATGCCATCTAAAAAACCTACCTCTCTTATTACTCTAAGGTGTAGTGCTAAGCTAAGTGGGGCCCATATTGAGCATACTTGAATCACTTTGACCACATTTAAAATGGACTCCCGTAACACAAACAATGGTTCCTCTTATTTTGATGACAAAATTGTTAATGAATATGTTCAAGAAGATAATCACAATGAACAAGCTTACCAAGATGATCATAATTAATAAGATAATCATGAAGCCTCAGATAGAACCCATCTTGATGAACTTAATGGGGTAGATCATGAACAAGTCCAAAATTTATCAAAATTTTGAGCAAGACTCCATCAAATGCCACAATTAATCAAATTCCTCTTGGATTCTAAAAATGTACAATAAGTGAAAATTTGTACTTTAAGTACACAATAATAACCACTCTTTCACATTGTAAACCCTACCATAGGTATTGCTACCTAACTATTTATACTATTATTACATCTGCACCTTAGGGTTTGGGGGTAATGCAAGACTTCCTATATATATATATATATATATATATATATATATATATATATGCCCATGCCTAACCAAACAACTATACAAAATCCTTGATAGTTATGCATAATGCATCCCTCCCTTGCCTACTACACAAGCACTTGTGTAAACTATTTTAGCTTTGCATGCTAAGGTGTTGCAATCAGATCAATATGTACCAAAAGTTAGCTAATCAATAGATTCACAAGCCTTACTTTATAATTTGTTATCACCTATAATAACATCATATCCTTTACCTACAATATTTGTACCTCCTAAACTTCCACTATATAAAGGTAAATGACATCTATAACAATGCCTTCAATATTTTCATGTGGCATGTCTGGACTATGCTTTCAATGACAAGTTAATAACTAAGTTATTTCCTATAACCTTAAAAGATTATTCCTTCATGTTGGTTTTAATATTTACCTATCCAATCAGTCAAGCTTTAAACCCATTAGTAGATCAAATTTTCAAGTATTTTACTATCAGTATTGATGAAAACTCTCTTATGCGCAAATTGATAAACTTAAAAAAGGAACTAATGAGCCTATTAATGACTATGTACTTTGTTATAATACCATTCTCACCAAAATGACTAACACCTTGATAGATAATGAATTACAAGATATCTTTAAACAAAGTTTACTAACACCTTTGCATGAGTCAATCATTTTCAATAAATTCAAATCATTTGAGGAAATTTGTCACACAATAAGAGAAAGAGAATTCAAACGATCATTTTGAACAAGTTAAAATATACACCTGCATCTACTTCAACTTCCACAATGAAGTTTTAAAGCAAACTATCTTACAAAGTTAAGCCAATAGATATTATTTTATTGATGCAAATATCATAGTCAATTGTATATCTCAACCTTCCAACAAGCTTGTTTTATCAGGTCTACTAAGAAAACAATCTCTATATTACCACAACTACCTCATAAATTACTACACAATTTACTTGAGTGCAATATCATTACTCTACCTCCACCATTAGAGGTTGACATGAGTAGACCTCAAAGTCAATTTTTCAATAACAATGTGTACTGTGATTACCATATATACAATGGAAACTCTACCAATAGATGTTTCAATCTCAAACACCACATTCCATATCTTGTTGGTAATAATGTCATTGAGCCAAGAACTTCTACATAGGAGACTAAACCACAACTGAAATAAAATTTCAACTTGAATATTTTCAGAGTCATTCCCAAACCATGAGACAAAAAGAATAATTTAGTAGTGCATCATACATATAATGAACGCCTACCTCTTGATACATATGATCATCTATTATATGCAATCAGTGATTAAATTATTCAAACCTCTGAACCACATCTTATGATCACCTTTGATGATAGTGAGATAGTGGATGGTGATTATGATTGATTAAATTATTCAAACCTCTGAACCACATCTTATGATCACCTTTGATGATAGTGAGATAGTGGATGGTGATTATGATTTTAATGCTTTATGTATACGAGCATAAATTGATCAAAAACTTATACACAATGTATTAGTCAATAATGGATCTAGTGAGAATGCATGTACAATGACATTACTCCATTCATTGGGTTACACACAACATGACATATAAGAAAGATCTAAAAACATCAAAACAATGGGAAACAAAAAACTACTTTGGGACACTTTATGTTACCTCTTTAAGTGGATCATATTATATTATCCACTCCCTTTATAGTTATACCATAGAATGGTGTCTTTGACATGATATTAGGATGTTCATGGTTATGAAAGTTTCATAATGTACATAAATACCTAAAATACATTCATTGCAACCAAGCGGTCATAGTTTTAGGAATTGGATATGAGTACCTCTACAGTATATGGCACCTCCTCCTCCCCATCCACCACTTTAGTGAATTGATATATCTATTTAAGAAAAAATCACATTTGTAATTTCTACACCTATGCAAAAGATTTCTATACAACAAATTTAGAAAAAATGCAAAAGTTTCAAAAGCAACCAATGCAAAAAAAAGTATCATATTAAAAAAATGTGTTAAGTTTACATAAAACACCATCACATACAACATCTTCTAAATTTGTGATATACAAAAATTAGCATGTTCTAAAAATAACACAACATTTGGAACAAGTTTCTACTTCTCATAGGATTTCAAGCCATCCTAGGTCCTTCATAGCTACTTCTTCCACATGGAATTACATGGGTAGTGATCTAAATAATTACATCACAACACCTAATATCTTTTTAGATTCTGAGTCATCCACATCTAGCACTTTTTGTCCATGAAAGGTAACTCTTGCATAGTTTATTTCAAATTATTATGGTAACTATCCTCTTAAGGGTATCATTGGTTAGCAGATTTCAATTTAAAATATTCTAATTTTTTTTAAAACATTCAAATAATCAAAAAATAAAAAATCTGTTATACATGGCTCCTTGATTGCTTGTGCTTTTTTTTTTACTTTTTCTACATGTTGCTTAATTCGATCAATATTCTAGCCATTGGCTCTTTGTGTCTTTTTGGCCTCTTAGTTCTTCCTTTCCACACCTTCATTTTGATCATTCAAAAATAGTGATCTAATACTGCTACATGTTTCCATTTAGCATATTATTTTTACAGTCTAAATAGAACAAATTGTATTTCCTATCAAAAACACTATCGACTAGAAATATTCATGATTGAATATCGTTACTATCCTCAAACCTTGATACTAACCTATAGATTTTTACAAAATCAAATAAAAAATAGACATCTAAATTTTCAATATTATACTTAACTTCAGTTCACACAACACTATTATTCATGTAAAATCTTCCCTTTGTGTGCTATATTGCTCATAAATGGCTATGCCATCATACTCACTACATACTTTACCTTGAAACATGGTGTGGATTATTCATATTATTTACCTTAATTATACTTTCAAACCCATGGTTTTGTCTCCTAGTCTCTACGGTTCTTGTTTCAAAATTTATAAAAGTTCAAAATTTTCAAAAAAAAAAAACAAAAACATTCAAAATAATCTAAAAATCCAAAATTAGAACCTAAAAAGGATTATACATCTATTTTGAAATCATTGACACATTTTATTTATCTCATAGTTGGTATACAACACAAATGCTTTCTATAACACATACATTTTACTAGTATTATGAATGTTATGCAAGACATACAAATTTTTCATGGACTTAGATGTTGGACTTTCCTCTAACTAGTGGACATGCCATGTTGGGGGCATCATTTCCAAAATTTATAATATGTATAGGTGATACCACTCTATAACCCTTATAATATGTTCAACTATATACTTATTTACAAATTTCTTCTTAACTTCTCTATATTATATTGTATACATAGATATGTCATTTCCTAGGATATGATCACATTACATATGTATGGTTTAGACTATATTTATACTTCTATACTCAATTAAGGTTAGAATTTACTTGTACATAATATATTAGACTTTACTTGTCTATTTTGTATGGCCCTTGGTCCTTGTGTGTGATTGCAACATATTCATTTTCATTGAGTGAATGACATTTGGCCCTTGTGTGTGATCGTGACATATTCATGTCCATTGAGTGAATGGCACTTGGACTCTTTGAGTGTATGACATTCTTATGTATTTTATGTGTTGGCCCTTGGCCTTTTGAGTGACATTGCACTTATTATTTTTATGTGCTTGTTGATTTTATTGATTTGGACGAGTTTCATGATCCATATCATGTACTAACTATTGTGTAGACTAATTTTATTACAATTATTAATATGAGCTACGTTAATACATTTATCTATATTCGACACATTAGTCCTTGCCTTATATGTCACATACATGTTTTTAATAACATATATCTTACTATGATGACATACCTTTTCATATATGCTACAATATTCAATGTTTATTTCTTGATACACATGATATAATTAATTTTTCCTTTGAGATGAGTGATTTTCAAGACACATCCCTCAATCAAAAAGGGAAAATATTAGTGGGATTTTCATACATGACATAAGCCTCTATAAGTGTATACACTCAAATTTGGTCATAAATAATTGATAATGTCAGTTTTGGCCCACTTTTGCCTTTACTTGACTTGATCCCTTAAATTGGTCCTACTTCGTCACCTCACTCTATCCTAAGTGTTTGTATGGGCCCATCCCTTTTATGTTGATTTTTACATCTACATAAAAAAATTTAATTAAAAAAACATCTCTAATCATTTGTATAGACATTTAAATTTAAAATATTAAGCATCACTCTTTCTAAGTTAGAATCAACTTGCATGGTTTGGATCAATCATCAATCCTAAACTTTATCAATCGATATTTCCCTTCACCCAACAACAACTCTTTTTCAAATTTGAAACCTTCCTTAAATGTTAGTCCATATTTTAGGATAGGTAGCTTGAGGTTTCACCCTTTTGGATTGTTATAAATTTAAATCTAAACCATTTATTCTACCGGTTGACAACTTATAAATTTCACTATTGAGACACACTTAAATATTATTGCACACCAAGCAAAGCTTTGCTATTATTTCCTAATTCAATGTTATTCACTTGAATTATCCTTATCCGAGTCACAAGAATTTTCTATATGATTCAAGTAAAACAATATCAAGTATTCAATCCATCTTTAGATGCATACATGCAACAAAGGAACAATATTTCACTAAGCATTCTAGATAGGAGAACTATGTGTATTTGATTCCCTCTTCACATTATTATGGATACGTAGGCAATATTCAATCATCATGGGGGTGATTTGGATCAGCTCATCCCATTACACTCCCCGGTCTCTAATTTAGGTTGTTAACTATCATAAGCCTTAGTGGGGTTTTAACCTTAAAGAAGTCATTTGCATGCTATTTTCATACAATCAAAATTTTGAATTTTGTATACAGTTGTATCTCAAGTAGGTGCATGTGATTGTACTATTAGTTTCTTATTTTTCTACACAAGTCAATATCAACCCAAAAATGTCAATAGTGAGTCAATCTTGATTATTTCCAGTCAATTATGTTCCAAAATAATAAAAATTTTGTTTTGGTTACACATGCATAATCTGGTCTGAATTGATTATTTCCAACCATCTCTCAGTCACATACATTCAACCTAATAGGTAGAAATCAACTAAGTCTTTTGGTGTTATGCATAGTTAGTTTCTTTTATTTGTTTGTGTTTTATCCATTTTAGTACTGTACTTTCATTCTGATAGTTACAAGTCATTTACAACATTTGTTACCCTTCAATTGAGTTTATCTCAATTAAAGTTAATATCTCAATTAATTCTAAATTATGAAATAACATATTAGTGAACCTAACCTTTATTTTTGAGCCTTTGATTTCTAATTTTTTTATTAGGGTTTCCTCTATGAGGGTTATTATTTGATTTGCTAATGTTTGGATTGAAATAACTAAAATTTAAAAATCAAATATTTTTCTTAGTCGTATTGAGAGAATAAATAACCTATTTTTTTGTCAAAATATTGTACAATTTTTTCATAAATTGTAATTTATTATTTTTAGTAAATTCAGCCTATGGGACAAATGGTGTACCTATTTTAAAATTAGTTTCTAAGTTTAGTCTATCTAGTTATTTTAATCAAAAAATTCTCTTAGATTTAAAAAATACCTAACAGATCTCTTGGAGTGGTCAGTTTTTTATTATGCACCTTATATAATGGCCATATGGGTTATTCTTAATGTATACTTAAGAAATGAAATCAATCAAATTAATGATTTTTAAAATTATGATATAATGAAAGATTCATGAAATGATGGAAATTAGTGGTGACATACTTCTACTTGCTCATGAAAAGTGGTCATTCCCTTATTTGATACAAGATCTATATATTGACCCACCTCAATTGGTAGCTTAACACAAAATTTAGTTACTCATAAGGATCCATATTATGCACATATATTACTTCACAATGGGTGGATTAATTCATTGGATTAGTTTGCCACACATAGCCTATTGTACATGGCTTCTTGATTGCTTCATCATGTTATTATTCCACTTTTTATACGTGATTGATTCGATAAATCTATTAGCCCTTGGATCTTTGTGTTCTTTTGGCATGTTGGCTCTTCTTTTTTACTTTCCTAATATGAATAGTCCCAAACAATAATCTCTTATTACCACATTTTTCCATTAGCATGTTGTTTTCATAGTCTGAACATAACATACTTTATTTTCCGTCATAGATAGTATCGACCAAAAATAAAAAGGATCAATTGTCATTACTATCCTAAACAAGTTGATACTGACCTGTAGCATTTTTACACCATCACATCAAAAAATAAGAAAACAAATCCTTAATACATCTAATTTTTTGATACTATAATCAGTTTCAGTTTACACATCTTCATTATTCATACAAAATCTTTCTTTGTGTACAATATTGATCATACTATGTTGCATACATTGACAAGTGTAAATTTAATGAGTCAAATATTTACAACCATTATTTTTCATCCCTAACTTATCTCCCACATGCTTTTAGTTACAATTCACATATACAATGGGTGGGGGAGGCAGGGGGGGCGGGGAGGGCGGCGGAGGCGGAGGGGGGGCGGAGGGTTTACTCATACATAGTCATGCCACCATACTTAGTGCACACTTTACCTCAACACATGTTGTGGATTGTTTAGATCCCTTTCCTTTCAACTACTTTCAAACCCATATTTTATCTCATAATATCTATTGTTCTTGTTTCAAAATTTAAAAAAGCACAAAAAAAAAGAAATCAAAACTTCAAAAAGATTCAAAATATTCTACATATCCAAAATCAAGACCTGAGCTTGATTAGGCACCTATTTTTACATCATTGTCATATGTTATTTATCTAATTTTTGGTAGATAAAATATTATTTTTATATCACACATGCATTTAATTGGCATTTATGAGTGTTATGAAGTACATGCAAACTTTTACCTGGACTTAGATGTTCAAAATTTCTCTACCTAATGGTCATACTTGTTTCACTATGTTTTGTGTTTATTTTCTTTTCTTTTTTTAGAAAATAAGTAAAAATTTTAAATAAGGGTATGGTTTAGAAGAACTTGGATTTAGTTGTGTGCTCATGATCCAGTCGATGTAAATAACTCCTCTTTGGCTTGGGAGGATGCCTGTAATAAGAAAGAAGCTAGAAATAAATTGATTAACAAGATAGGTGGGTGGATTTCCTAGCAAATGCTAGATCTAAGAATTAATAAACTTCTATGGAGGGCTATCAATCCACTCTTTAAACAAGTTAAGTTTGGGAAAATGAAAAGATATGTTTGCATAAAGTAATATAAAGTACTCAAAATCAATGAAAGAAATGATTTTAAAGAAAAAATGAATACTTTTATCAAAATGACATTAGCTTGTTAAAAACTAATGCTAAAATATTCAAACTTGATTCAAAAAATAGTTTAAGACCCTGCGATGTGAAATAAGTAAAAAAACTAGACTTTAGATAAGGGTTGATATTGGACCTAGCTTGTTATTTTTGGGAAAATAAACTACACAGTGATTGATGATGGTCACTATGCAACCACTATTGTATGGTAATCAATGTCAATCAAGGCGCAATCGATGCTAGTTAGAGGTGACTGATGTCGATTATTGTGGGTTCTAATTTTGGGTAAAATTGGGTTTGGGTCAATTGCAGGAGAGATTTAAGGGTTAGTTTGGGATTGGATGATGGTTTGAGGATAAAATAGATTCTCAGAGATATCAAACTTAGGGGTTTGGTACTCAAGTGTCTAGGAATGTTTGGTGGGTGTTTGGTGGAAGGAGTGTTTGGAGTTGCAAAACTCCAACATAAGGGATGATATAAGGAGAGATGGGAAGTGGGTGAAAGAAGTAAAACTACTAAAAACTAAATAATTAAACTTAAAACAAGTGAAATAGACCTAGATTTTGGTGTTTGATGGCATAGTGAAGTCTTGAAGTTGAATGTAAGCTATTTGGGAACCTGAAATAATGTGGATAGAATGACAGTGTTTGAGCTCTTTGTAGTGAGGTGCTAAAACACTTTCTTGTCTTTGGTTTAGTTTATTAGTTCACTTGGAAGATTGGATTTGCTTGAGAGTTATGATTCTCATTCAAAAATTTCAACCTCCTGAGGCAGGGTCATTGGGTTAACTTAAGTAACCGATGTCAGTCCTAATCAATCGATGTCAGTGGAGGGGTGATTGACATCTATCAAGGTAGACATAGTCAAGTTTGTTAAAATTATCCATTTGCACTTAAGATTGGTTGTTAAGACCAATGGAAGTGGTCTGAGGTTATTTAAGTCAACATTGACATGTATGAAGAAGAAGTCTAGGAGGTTAGGGCAATTAATGCCTAGGTGGGAGATAGTCTTAAGGTTAGGTGTCCATTAATTAGCCATGGGTCTAGGTGGGGAGGTGTAAATAGGCTTATTTAACACAATTTACTAATTAAATTAATTAAATGTGGTAAATGGGTGTTTTAAAGGATTTTAATAAAAGGGGGCTAAGGGGTCTAAGGGGGTTTTTACGATTATTAGAACCATGTGGTGAGGTTTTCTAGTGTCTACATTTTGACCCTTTTTATTGCTTAAGTTGCATCCTTATGCTACAAAACAAAAACAACTAGTGCAATAGAAGGTTGCATGCCCCAAGTATGGGAAGAGGTGTTCCCCTTCAAACTGGTATGTGATCAGGTAAAAACAAAATCATGTGTAGGTTTGATAAGTGGGTATGTGAGTGGAAAAGTGGCGAGGGTGGTAAGGCATGAAAGCACAAAAGGGTGCACAAGATGCAATAAAGTGAAATGTCATAAATTACACTTAGATGAGGTTGTTAGGATGGAATGAAGTGGT